>OMLB01063266.1:0-11812 GCA_900302555.1 Myripristis jacobus | reverse complement strand
CCTATAATATGAATTTTAGCAGTTGTCCAATAGGGCTGTCGGCTGTGTAGTAACCTGACTTCTGCACAACACAACTGATGGTCCCAACCCCATTAAGAAGGCAAGAAATTCCACTAATTAACCCTGATAAGGCATACCTGTGAAGTGAAAACCATTTCAGGTGACTACCTCTTGAAGCTCATGGAGAGAATGCCAAGAGTGTGCAAAGCAGTAATCAGAGCAAAGGGTGGCTATTTTGAAGAAACTAGAATCTAAAACATGTTTTCAGTTATTTCACCTTTTTTTGTTAAGTACAAACTCCACATGTGTTCATTCATAGTTTTGATGCCTTCGGTGAAAATCTACAATGTAAATAGTCATGAAAATAAAGAAAACGCTTTGAATGAGAAGGTGTGTCCAAACTTTTGGCCTGTACTGTATATATGGTGCAAGAGGAACAGTGTGGAAGACCAAGCAGTCATTTGTTTCTGGTAATTATATGGTATCATTATAAGGTATCAGCATTCATTTGCTACATTAATCCTTTGAAATGCTACACATAGCATCTTCAAAGGTGTTCTACTGTATTTGTACCATACCCTGTACATGCTGACATTTCTGCCCTGCTCCACATTCCTGACAGGAACTCCAGCTTTCTTCAGTTGGCCTTCGAAGCCAAAACTGCAGCCCAAATAGAAACACACCATGTCTGACCATGTCTGCTTCTCTGATGCAGCCCTACAAGCACAATAACAAGGACAGGTGAGCCTGCAATGAGCACAAGCAGGATTTTACAAGCTGAGATATGCCAAGATTTGACATATGCTTTGTTGTCCTTAAGCTCTTCGGACAGGCACAACCAGTAAATTAAGTATGTATTTGAAAAATGGTTAATATTATAGTCAATGAACTAAACTCTGAGCTGTTTTATTACTGTGGACTACCTGCTATGTATTACCTTATAAATTTTGGGATTGACCTTATTCACTTGGTGGCTATTTTGTAACCTCAAATGGGAAACCTCTACCTGAAGAGCACATCCACCAGCTCTGTGCATCATACACACACTGCACTGCGGCTTGCGAGGTGAGTTTTTGAGAGAAATGGCACCGGACCACATCCATGACTTATCTGCCACAATCCTGAAGAACAATATGCCTCAACACCGGTTCCTAGTTAACGTGAATCCATTGGCGACTCCAGATACCCATGACTGGAAGGCAGGAGCTGTTAGACTGGGTCCAACCTTAAGGGATCACTTCATCCCCTTAGTCTTAACATGCTGGAACACGTTAGGGCTTAAGTTCTGTCAGATAAGCTACTAGTATTGTAAGTAGTTACAATGGGGTTGTTAGGAAGACAGGGCCTGTGGTGCGGGTTCTGTGTCTAACAAAAAACCCTGAAACCCCTCCCCTATATCCCTAATGCTATTGCAGAGGTCGATGACAGTTAGTTCTTAGGAATTAATTATTAAGGAAACAAGTAAGAAGGATCTGTTCTCCCTTATACTAATTATGCTATGTGGGACTAACGTTTAGATTCGCTGCTATGTAAGTTCCATTCCTGAAGCACAGGTTAGAAAAGGGGTTAGAGTTAATTAAAGGGTTAGAGTTAATGTGTGTTAACAAAATATTTAACTGGGGAACATAGGACCCTGGGAACATAAGATCCTGGAAACATGAGACCTTGGGAACATAGGACCCTGGGAACAAAGGACCCTGGGACCATAGATACGATGCTGCTGACAGTTTACTGACCACTAAGCTTGCTAGCTAACTTATATGTAAGTTTGCAGTCTAAGTGTTGAAAATGCTTGTTTTATAGCTTATATACTGTATGTCAGTCTTCTAGGGCAACTCTCCCACCTTTAGTGTTCAAAATGGCTGCTGAGTAAATATGGATAAAACTGCTCCACCTCTCATTCTAGGGGAAGGTTTGTTTTGCCTGCTGCTAACTATTTATGAATACAGTTAGGCAGTACACTCCACAATAACCACTGTTGAGATATTGCACAACCTTAAACACATGCACCAAGGTATAAATATCACAGAAAGCGATGAACCTCACTGGTCACCATATGCTGATTAGCTCGTAAAGTGAAAATGCTAATGTCTTATTTTGTTGAGTGGTCATGATTATACTCTGTCTTCATGCCTCTGTGTTTGATCTGCTTCGAGCTGCTTCTCTCACAGTGCCCTGACTGTCTGTCTTTATTGAGTTATTACCTTAGTTCAGCACTGTAGCCCTGCAGGCTGGAGACTGTTCTCACGAGACGACCGTTCTCATAGACACAGTACTGAGAGATATCAGTCCTAGAGACACAGATGGAGAGAAATAAATCTACCATTCACTTGTTTAAATGCTGAAATGTTGCATTACTGTTGCATCTTTGTAATTCAAATTTCTTAAGTGTAAGTGAAATTCAAGGAAGGTATGGAAACATTCGGTAGGGAAGCCCTAAGCCTGTTGATTTGATTCTTGAAATGAATGTCTTGAATGCATATTCAACACTGGAACATAATAGTCTACCTGTTAAACTTACAAAGGTTGCAGGTTGGAGTGGTTTCAAGGAATGATTGTTTATACACATTTTAGAAAAAGGACAAGCTAGTTTGAAGGGATTCATGTTGTGGCTGTTTTCTGTAATAAGCCTACATTAATTACAGTTGAAAAGCAGAGCAAAAAACACTGGCACCTCGGGGGTTGTGGAAATACTGTTTCGTTTCTTCAGTTTTATTTTTTCCACCAGGCCAGCACTGGATTTGCCTCTGTTTTTCACCTTTATAAATAAATCACCTGGACTGCATTAGGGAGTTTTTCTCAGTTTTTTTGCTTTTGCCGCTTGGTCAACCTTACAAAGATTTTTTGAATGATTCACCTCTGTATAAAGAAATGTCGGCTGGTTACATATCAACAGTAACCATGGAAAATAACTGATCACAAGGAACAATGACAGCACTGTAGTTATGTGTAGGTTTACTAAACCAATTAAAGGGATAACTTTGATATTTTCTATTCTAGCTTTGGCTAGACTTCATAGAGCGGAAAAGAAAGTTTTTGGTTGGCATTTCAACTAACAAAGTAGCATCAGCATTATGTTTGCAATAAGGTTTTTACAGCTCTCATGTCAAACAACAGGCTAACAACAGACTAAAATCATCACAGTAAGATTATAACTCATATGCAATATGCAAGATTCTTTCAAAAACAAAACAAAAAAACAACAACATTTGACTAGGGCTGAAATGACTCCTTGATGGGGCAGGGCGATATACTGAAAATTTGCTGATACCGAAATTTAAGACGATAATCAACGTCACTTTGCTCATGTCAGTATGTTTGGTATTTAAAAAAAAAAAAACTAAATAAAAGTCGTTTTTGTCTTTTTTGGCTGTGTGTGTAGGTAGGCATGTTCATATCCCTTTAAGACACTGTACTACGTGTGCAGCATATGTAGTCACGTGACTCCACCCCATCCACTCTGCAACAAGAAGGAAAAGAGACGATGAGGAAATGGAGGACACTTCAAATGTAGAGGCGGCTGCTGCTGCAGCTGAGGTAGTTGAAGTAGATTTAGTTGAGGAGGACGAGCAGCTTATCCCAAAAAATAAATGCTTCAATCGTTTGGCAACATTTTGGATTCAGCAAGGACGATGTAAGCTGTGCCAAAAGGCTGCTGTGACAGGCCAAGGTAACACATCCAACCTCTTCCACCACCTGCAGTACAACAATGTAATTCAATACGAAGAAATAAAAAAGCTCAAAGCTCAAAGCGATCAGGACCAGGAAAAAGTGCTTCTACTACCAGGCAGCAGCCAATTACCGAAGCATTTGCTAGTACTCAATGAGCGAACGTCGAAAAGATGGATCGAAATCACCAATGCAATAGGCTACCATATTGCCAAAGATATGGCTCCCATTGCTACAGTGGAGCGCAAGGGGTTTCTACGCCTCCAGAGAACCCTCGACAAGGAATACGGCCCGCCATCGTGAAAATATTTTTCGAAAACCATGATCCCCAGCATGTACAAAACAGAGAGAGAAAAGGTCGCTGCTGAGTTGAGATATGTAAAGTACGTTGCAGCCACATCTGATCTCTGGTCCAGTCGCACCATGGAGCCTTATATCAGTCTGACTGTACATTACATCAGCGACAAATGGCAACTGCGCACCAGAGTGCTCGAGACGGCATATTTTCCATCTGATCACACAGGGGAGATGATCAGACAGGGCCTGAGAGATATGCTGGCTGCATGGGACATCAAGGAAGAGGACCTCGTCGCCATAACAACTGACAACAGTGCCAATGTTGTGAAAGCTGCCCAGCTCAACAAATGGACGCGGGTGCAATGTTTTGGACACAGGTTGCACCTGGCAATTGGTAAGTACACATTTAATGGGGATATCTTTGGGTGATGACTGGCTGTTAGTTATATTTTGTGTTTGTGTGTGTTCAATTGTATAATGTAGGCCTTATTAAATTATGCATTATCGCCACATAAGAGCTACAGCAGTAACGTTACAGCTATAAATAAATTACAGTTAGTGCTAAATGGCCACAGCTATTTTTCCCTTTGTGTGTGTGTCTGTGTGTGTGTGTGTGTGTGAGTGTGTGTGGATGTTTTCTGATGTATTTTTTAGGGATGCACCGATACGATATGGTATCGGTCCCGATATTAAAGAAAATTCTAGATCGGGTATCGGTGACAATGCAATGGGCCCGATCCATAGGGGCCGATCTATTCAGTCTAATTCTATGCTGTACACTGTGATTGACAACACACCATGCGGAGACTCACGTTGTTTTCAAAATGGACGCTTGAGCCTGAGCTTGAGAAGCTTGAGAAATCTGCTGGAGCAGGTCACTGACACTGATTGGTAGGCTATGTGTGTGAAAAAACTTGACAAGTTGGGACTACCCAAGATTAATTTTTTTGACCAAGCTTAGTTAAGCCATTGTTTTATTCAGCTGCTATTGTTATGGATGTTTAATTCCTATTTGCACCAAACCATTGTAAATAGCTGATTGCTGTTTATTTTGAATGTCTACCAACCAAGCTAGTGAAGCTGTTGGTTTTTTTTTTCTCAATTTCAGCTCCTTTATTATTTATTAAGTTAGTTATACTCCTAATTGCACTGATTGAACCAGGAGAGGTTTTGTTATATTTTTTTACATGTTTGACCAAGCTTGTGAAGCTATTAGTTTATTTAAGATTGCTGTACTGGTGCACAGTTACTGAATAAATAAGTAATTCAGTACTTTTATATCTGTTTGTTTTTAAAAAAAAAAATTAAGAAAGGAGTGTTTAAGTCAAGTCTGATGTTGCCTAGCATAAAAGAATGATCCCAGTCTTTTCTACATAATGAGACATACCTTTTGTTAGGTAATTCAGCGTTGTTTTTCTGTATCGGTATCAGCCGATACTAAACCTCAGGTATCGGAAGCAAAAAAAGCGGATTGGTGCATCCCTAGTATTTTTATTCTTGTTTTATAGCACTTTCTTTGAGATTGATTTTTAAATGTAAGGTGCCCTCAAATAAATTCATTATAATTATTATTATTATTATGTGTTTCAGAAAACGCCCCGAAAAATCAAGCCCCTGTGGAACAGGGAATGAAGGTCTGCAAAAAGGTTGTCAGCGCGTTTTCCTATAGCTGGAAAAAGAAGAAGGCACTGCGAGTAGAGATGAACCTGCCAACGCACAAGCTAAAAAACACATGCCCTACCAGATGGGGATCCACACAGATGATGGCAGAGAGGATCCTGGAGCAGAAGAATGCCATCATACGGGTAGGCTACATGATCTTTGGTACTTAATTTTATTGTGTGTCTTTTGTAGTGGCTGGGTTCAGGTAATGATTTCAGCCTTTATTGTAACTGTGCTGATTTGTCAATTAAGATGAAAAACTCAATGTAAAAAAATAAATAATATTAATTATTATTATTACAGGTCCTCTCTGATGACAGCATCCAGACATCTTGTTCCCAAATAGTCAGACCTAGATGTTCTTGAGGCTGTCAACAAAGCCCTCGCTCCATTGGTGGAGTTCACCGATGCCCTGTCAGGGGAGGAGTATGTCACCGTCTCCTCCGTGAAGCCGGTCCTACACATCCTCCAATCACAAGTGCTGGCTGAGGCAGAAGATGACATGGCGCTGACCAAAGCCATCAAATCTGACATCCTTGCATTCCTTGACAACAAGTTCTCAGATCCTGCCACCGTAGAGCTTTTGGACACAGCCAGTTTTGCTGACCCCAGATTCAAGGCAGACCATGCAGACCATGTCACCGCCATTCAGGAGAAGGTGAAAACCGAGATGAAGTCAGAAGCTGCAGTCCGCACAGGAAGCACTGCAGGGAGCACCAAGCCTCAGCCCTCTACTGCATCAAAGAAGCCCAAGAAAACACTGGGAAGCTTTTTCAAAGGAAGTGAGGCAACCCCTGCACCTGCACCCACTGTGTCACCTGGGCAAGCAGTAGAAGCAGAGCTGAGCAGCTACTCAGTGTCTCCCGTGCAGGATAGTGAGGGAGATCCACTAGATTGGTGGAGAGAGCATCAGGTACACTTTCCCACTCTAAGTGAAGTGGCAAAAAAGTACCTTTGCATACCAGCCCCTAGCTCCCCATCAGAGCGGGTTTTCAGTTCTGGAGGAAACATTAAATGCAACATATTTTATACTTTTAAACTTGTTTTGATTGTCAGTTGTTCAATAAATTTAACTTAAAGTATTTAATTTGTATTTTCTTCAATTATTTTCAGACAGCACAGAGTTAAGAGTTGCACTTCTTTAAATACAGCAGTCATGGCAAGTAGGAGGCATACTGTCAATAAAACTGGCTGTGGAGCAAGAAATTATGCTGCCATTGCCCCATCTAGTGGCGAACGGAAAAAAACTTTCCTTCCATTGCAATAAACAGGTCCAGGGAGGCATACTGTCAATATCACTGTTTTTGGAGCAATTAGCCTATACTGCCACAACCCCATCTAGTGGTGAACTATTGCCCCTTTTCCACTAGTATCTACTCGGCTCGACTCTACTCGCCTCGACACGGTTTGGGTTGTTTTCCATTACAATTGAGTACCACCTCGCTGTGGGTGGAGTCATCATAGCAAGGCGGCGCACCATCCACCTCTGGATTCTTTGGGCCACCACCAGGCACAGAAAAGTCTCCACGTCTTGATTTGACCACAGTATCGGTTTGCTTGCCATTTTCCGACTTTGCCAACTTCAGTGACAATCAATGTGCACGGTCACTATTGCTGTTTTTTTTTTTTTATGTCAGGTTTTGTTTTCGTGCAGGAGTCGCTCTTGTCACTCCCTGTCCAATCAGTTGCCTGCACGGCGTTTACGTCACATTTTCGGCTCGACTCAGCTCACTTGGAACCCCGGCTGAGTAGGTCCTAAAATGGGACCTGCTACCAGGTACTACCACGTAATGGAAAAGCTCTCAAACAGAGTAGAGTCGAGCCGAGTAGGTACTAGTGGAAAAGGGGCATATGGTAGAAACTATGGTAGCGAGATGTAAGGGAGAGAAAACAGAAGAGAAGATGAGAAGAAACAGGCTTGTCTAGAAAATGGCAGAAAGTGTGTAAAGTTTGGGTCCATTTCAAACTTTAAGAAAAACAATGCAGTGCAATGAATCCACTGTAAAACGCAACTCATGTACCACAACAGTGCAACATTAATGCTACAGCATCCAAACAGAAAACATCTACACATGTAGTGGAGATGATACAACAAGGTAATGTTAATGTGCACATTAAACGTAAATTCACATGATGGACAGTTAGGATGAAGGATAATAAAGAATGTAACGTTAATTACCACCCCCACTGTTCTAACGTAACTGCCTTGTCTGTCTGTGGGCAAGATATCTCCCTCAAAAGGTTCTGTGTCATGGCCACAACCACACAGAGTAACAGTGCCCCATAATTCACTTTCTCACCACATTAGTTTCAGTATAGTTTCATTACTTTGTTACTTGCACAGGTTTATTTCATTTGCAGTCAACTATACCTCAACACAGTTTGTTTGATTTAGAATCTGTTTATTTGCTTTAATCTTACATTGTTTTACATGGAGTGCACACATTTTTACAGTGTTCCTTCCTGGTGGTGGTGGAGAAAAAAGGTGTGGCTGAGGGTGGAGGACTGTTAAATCCTGGAGCCAGCAGACTGGACACTATCATGAGCTGCAAATGTCATGGGAGGGGGTTTGGGGTTTAGTTAGTTTGCTTTGTGTTTTGTCACAGTTGATGTTAATGGTTGATGTTGTGTTTACCCTCTTGTCTGTTATTTGGTTTGGCCAAGCCACTTTAAATGTTCTCTCATGTGTCATTATGTTAGGTCAGATGTTAAGTGAACATCTCGTTTTGTTGCAGCTATATTGAGTTTAGTGATGTTTTGTTGACCTCTTTTATAGGCCTAGTAGTTAAAATCCTTGTTTTATCATAAGTTGCATTTTTTGGGGAAAATAAAACCCACTTTTTCAGGTTTGTACTAAGGCAAGGAAAAGTTGATTAAATTATCACTCCATGTAAGATGGCATTTTATGGCATTTTTTAACGGGTTTTGTTTGGAAAGATAATGCTTTTGTATTGTTAAAATATGCAATAAAAATGTTGCTTTTCTAAAAGGAAACAAAGTAATGGTTCAATTTCAGAAACCTTTTTTCTTTTGCACATTTACTAATACTGTTTAATAAAACACAAAAGTATTTCTTATGCGATTACTTAATTAATCGATGGGATTACTACAATTTTGTACAGCTGCAGCCCTACAGTCCACCTTTAGTGCCAAAAGGTCATGACTGTGTTTTTTATTTTGCTTCCATCTTTGCCTGATCATTCATTTCCCATGTGCCAGTCAATTATCTGAGTGATTTATCAAGTAATCAGATTTTCAGCAAACATCAAAACTATCAAGTGTTCAGACTGGTGCTCAGTATGATGGAGAATTTGTAGGCGTGTGTGTGTGTGTGTGTGTGTCTGTCTGTGTTACACCTTATGTCAAAGTCTCTAGCAAGAGGTGGGCACGAAGTTTCTCCTGACTCGCTGCGATAAAGAAGTGGCAAGGGTGCGGGGTTACTGTGACAGAACGCCTGGAAGTCATTGGCCAGATGACTGGGCAGGATGACAACATTAGCCTGCTGGTATCCTGGAAAACAGACACACAGACACACGCATGCGCACACACGCACGCATGCGCACACACACACAAAAACCATGTGCTATAAACATTTAAACATAATTACGAGACACTGCCTTATATACTAAATGGTCAGGAGTCTAATGGAGCTATGGTGTTGGTTGAATCTTACACCTTTTTTCAGTAGAGTTTCACAGTCCATGTCCACAAGAAAGGGCAAGAATGAAGTCATTCATCACTTAGACATGTGAGTAAACTTCTGTCCCACTTTCTGTTAAAAATGTTTTGAACCAACCTCAGAGCAAACAATTAATCCATTATGCCATTCATGATTGACAGCCTTCTTCTTGCTTTGGTTACTCCTTAAACTTTGATTTTCACTTAAACTGCTCCGTCAGTAGCTTCAAAGTTTAAAAAAAGCAACACTTTTGTTTCCACACTACATGACAATGTCACATCCATATTGTGAATCTGCTGGTTGCAGCTTCATTGAAACTAGATCACACGTATATTGAGTGAAATACTAAAAGTTAGATGCCTTCGTTTTATGGCTGCAGCATCACACCAAATAGAGATGCCTTTTGCATCATTTTAGACACAATTCTCTGGAATTCAGCAGGGCATGCGTGGTATCTTTGGACATGATCTCAACAAGAATTTAAAACAAACTTGTGTAGGTTTGAACAAAGCTTGGCGTGCAGCAATGACGGCCCTATCCATGGGACCGGCACAGCTGAAACAGTGTGTCTAGCGCTGTGGAATCTTTTTCCTTGGATTTTCTACTAATGCAGCTTGAGTACATTCACCTATGATGGCTATCATGCTAACATTCACCTGGCTGAAAATGTCACAAATTATATTGTAGATTTCACACTTTGCACATTCCTAATCATTTAAAAATGCATGTGAAAACATGTGACTCTTCAAATTGAAGTGATACATTGGATCTTACCATTGGCTAGTCCAGAAGTGGTGCTTATTCTGGGATCTTCCTGTCTGATTAACAGCCTCAATTCATCAGGACTCAGAGCACTCAAACTCTCTGGCCGCTTCATCGTAAAACACACACAAAATTGTATTTCCCTGTCTCTAACACTGCACACACACACTAGACCAGATTTATGGCACTGGTCAACTGTCATTCATTCTCTGAAGACATTTAGTTAATGTTAATGTGAGGAACAGGCAAGCTGGTGTTAAAATTCTAACAAAACTGGTTAAACTGGTTAGGGGTTAAATGGAGAACAAGTCTGGTTCAATCTTCTCTTCCTGTCTCTCGCTCTCTGTGCTGTTAACTATCAAATAAATCAGAGATAAAACAAAAATAAAAATGAAAATGCAGGCGTGAAATGAGGAGCTGCTGGATGCTGCAGACGGAGAGTAACAGGGGGATACAAAAATGTTTCCTAGGAGGTTCTTGGTTTGAGTCTGCTGCCACTGTGTGTCTGAAGTGCAGCATTCTGACTCCTACCTAAACTCGCACACTGCACTTATAGTATGCAGAAAAAGACAGAAGAAACATGCCTACTTGAAAATATTGCTCACTTCAGCTACTAGCTGGCAGATTAGAGAGTCCTGGTAGCACACCTTGATATGCATTCATTTAAAAAAAATAAAATAAAAAAAATCCAACAAAATGAACAATATTCATTACATGTCATTCTGAGATCACAGCACCTTAAAGGCCCCATGCTGTCCACTTTTACAGGGTTTTATTTTAACTGTTGATATCCCTAGCAAGATGTATTTGTGGTTTTGAGTACCTGTGGTCTGCTAAATTTAGTCTCTTGCCTTTCTCCTGGAGCTCTGACAGCACGGTTCGTTTAGCTAATCAGAAGAGAGAATCAGCGCCTCTCCACTGATTGGCTGACTGTTTTCTGAGTGACATATGGTCGGGCCAATCACAAGCAACTAACTGAAAACTACATTGCTCAACGGAGCTCAGCGGTGCTCACTGGTAACCAGGAATTATAATCTTATGGATGATTGTCATGGCTACCGTTGAGCACAAGTTTGAGCCCGACTCCGATCCCGAACCACAGATGGCAGGAGACACCGAACCACCTCAAATACGCTTATTACAGGGTGTTGCAGAATGGTAAGTTATGTTTGTTAAACATGTTGTAAATATGTTGTGAGCTTGTTGCCCTGGGAGCGGAGGCGTACTGGCTAATTTCGCTAGCTTGTTGCCTGGGGAGGGAAGGCGGACTGTGGGCGGAGTCACCGTCCTCATGACATGATCAATTAACGGAAGTACAATCTGCTCGTTTTACAGGGAGAGTTTCAAAAAACGGGCTGTGTGCACTTATCCATTTATACTTAATGCATGGGACAGTATTTATGTGGCCCCAAGACCTTCCCTATCATGCAAAAACAACGAAAATTGCATTTTTCATGCCATGGGGCCTTTAGATGTCATGGCTGGACATTTTGCATTTTTTGTTTATGCAATATACTTTAAGAATTTTTTTTGCATAGTTTTTAGGCACTTTTAATACACTTGGGCACTTTGGGTGTGTGTGAGAGAGAGTGTGGTAGTGATCCTCCTGAGTTGTGCGTGTGTGTGTGTGTGTGTGTGTGTGTGTGTGTGTGTGTGTGTGTGTGTGCGTGTGTGTGTTGGAGGTCAAAGTAACTAAGAAAATTGGGTATATTTTTCTCTCGTCCTCAGAATATTAACAGAACT
>OMLB01063264.1:13197-24494 GCA_900302555.1 Myripristis jacobus | reverse complement strand
GGTACTGTGACTTGACTGGCACTCAAGCCACAACTCAGAGCATTTAGGAGTAAAGACAAGAGGGTTGATTTATCGAGGATATGCAGGGCGTTTTCATGCAGCATCATTCACTGACAGCATAAAATGCCACGGTCCCCCTTCTCTGCACGGACCCCCAACACGTCCGTGCAGAGAAGGTGAGTGTTTTGCCTGTTATGTCGAAGCTGGAGGCAAGCGCAATTGGAAATGTGTTTGAAGGTTATTTCTCCACAGTGTGTGAAGAGCTCAGAGGCGATGGGCTCCCACCAGTGTCAGCTGCGTTCTCGGGACATTTTCCCTCTTCACTGGGACCATCAGAGCCGAGGAACAGCTTGTGATTTGTCGTAACGCTACACCTGTGCCTAGACTTACACCTGTTTATGAGTCTAAAAAAAGAAAAAAAAAGAAAAAAAACCCACAAGAACAAAGGCCTGTCTTGCAAACAGAGATCTAAAACAGAACGAGCAGATTGGAGGAGGGTATGGAATAATATTACTCTCACTTCCAATAAGGCAATTATTAACAATTATTACATTTATGCTAATATATAGATTTTATTTATTTTTTATTTATTTTTAGAAAATGAATGCAGTCTGTTGCTTGTGTCCTGTCCAGGCTATGAGAGGGAAATCTCAAAATGTATTCAATGTGCAACAATGTAATGATCACATCGGTTATCGAAACACACAACAGAGGTTTTCTTTGAGGTCAGTTATAAGATAAACACTTTTTTGGGAATTATGTGTATAGTATTTATGTTTAGCAAGGGAGAGATGATTTTTTTACATATTCTTTTTTCTATTCTTTTTCTATTTTACACATTCTTTTCTGTATTCTTTCTATTCTTTTCTTTAACCTCAAGATTCAAAGATGTATTTGTCTCATACACTTTCTTACAGGAACAAAGATGAAGTGAAATGATTTTTGGGGCAACACTGGAGACTGCAAGAAATAAGGACTAACAATAAGACTGAAATAAGACAAACAATAAGAATGGAAAATAGTCAAAAAAGTTGCAATAAAGTGCAAATACAGGAAATTTCGGTTTTTGCATGTAAGATGATAAAATAAAACAAGGCCTAAGAATAAACTGAAATATAGTATGTACAGAGTGGTGGCAGTGTAACAAAAAGAAATGTAACGTATGGAAATGCACTGTTACCTTAGCTCGCTAATGTTAGTGAAGTTTCACTAATATTAGTTAGCGAGCGTCTCCCCTCTGAAGTCCACAATCAGCAGCTGGGTCTTGCAGACACTCAGTGAGGTTGTTGGCGAGGCACCACTGGGATAGATCCTCCAGCTCATCCTCCTGCTCATCACTGCTGGTGATGACGGCGTGGAGGTGCAGAGGCCACCTTCACCCCCCTGGGCTCAGACACTCACACAGTCCAGGATCCAGCTGCAGACGGACGGGCTCAGTCCCAGCTCCAGGAGCGGAATCACTAGCCTTAGGGAACTACGGTGTAGAAAGCTTTTGCTGTACCATTTTTTATGATTAATGTAATTTTTAAAAAATCCTTTATGACTTATGTAGTTTTCTTTCTTTCTTTCTTTCTTTCTTTCTTTCTTTCTTTCAGGGTTTAGGTGGGGGATCAGCTGCAGCCATAGTTGGGAGAATGGGTAAGAGGGCAAGAAGACATTGTAAATGAGTATAACTTAATACATAAACAACTGAAATAAGAAATATATATATATATATAACATGACGGATGCCTTCCTGAATTACACTCAGTACTCAAAAAATAGAACTTTGAAATGCCCCAGGAGTTCAGGAGTTAACTCTTTTACCCCAGGAGCATTTCGCTTCATTTATGTTTTGTGTGCATCTGACATCAAATCATTAGACTCAAGGCAGGCGTTTAAAAGTGATAGATTTATTCTATGGGTTATTAGTCTTGGCAGGAACCCTGAGGGCTTCTATCTTTCCTCAGCCTCATCCTTAACATTAGTAAACAAAATGGTGTGCCCTCCCATTTGAAACTGTATATTTTGCCTTAAGAAAAATCACACCACTCACAGCATTCTAGCAATTCTTCTACTTAGAGCATTACTGAATAGATTGTGTCGATTCCACAAACTGTTTGACATATCTTTCTTTGTCTGGCTTAGCTCTTATTTGTGCACAGCTAATCCGCAAGTGAACCTCCATGATGGCACCGGACCTGACTGCTCCGAGGGTTGTATTCCAGCTCCAAATCTCTCATTAAAACAGTATTAGAAGTCAATGGGATTTGCAATCAAGCTAAATTATGTTAAACTGTTTGCTGTAAAATATATCATGTCATGCAACAAGTATGTTGCATCCCAGGAGTGATAACAGCAATAATAATGATGACAATGATTCTAAGTAGAGAAAATAGCTAATACATAAGAGTTAATTACTTACATTTGCAGTAGTACAGTAAAAAAAAGTGTAATCTAAGTATGTGTGTATAAAGTTGACAGTGAATTCCGGAGCTCCAGAGGCAAATTTGGTAAATTACATATATGACATCATATCTAACATATATGCCCTTCTGCATAAATACATACTTAGATATATAGATATCAAACAAGCCATCAGTTTTCATATTGTAATAAGTGGCAACATTGGCATGGATAGTGCGACATGTAAACGCTAACAGCTGTTAATAGTGTAGCTTCATTTCAGACTATCTGTGTAAGAAATCAGAGCAGAGCACATGATTTGAAGCACGCTACTACAATTATATAACTCGAATATCATTTTTTTCCAATGAAGGAAGAAAGGAAGGAAGAAAGTCGACATTTGGTCTAAAAACAGTTTAAAAGTAGGAGGGTCCAGTTCAGAGGAAGGCTTTATTTGGCGAAGAGTGTGATGGCTTTGAAAACTTCATCTGATGGGAGTTGAGAATGACATGTTAGCAGATGAAAACTAGGATGTTTATCAATCTCTATTTTTAATATGATTTTGGTTTCAGAACGATCTGATGTCCAGAATTATGACTTTCTAAAGCACGGTTGTATTGTGCTTTTGTGGTTATGATGCACAGATGATGACTGGGTAAGACTCGCAGTGCACCTGGTGATCATGCAACAACTCAAGAAACACTGTTTTTGGCTGAAGGTCAGCTCTAGCATGCTGAAAAAAAAGTTGAGGGCACAGGTGACTTGGCAAAATCAGAACATGTGACGGCAATCCAGCGATGCAGACTTGCTGACTCATGTTGTTCACAGTGCTGAAGCGGTGGTGAGCTGTGGGGAGCTTTGGCATGGAGGCCAGGTATTGCTAAAGGGCGACAGAATGGCCCAGTCGTCCCCAGTGTGACCGTACATGCCCAAGAAGCCTAAAGCAGGATGCTTAACCCCTATCAGCTGCAGGGGCGCGGCCATCTGGCTCACCCTGCTCTGCATCAAAAAAAGTTGATCCACAACTGATAGCGATACTGATGGTGCGGTAATTTAAGACTTCACTCAGTATCTTTTGCCTATTTTCATATCTTACTGTAAATATTCCAAATTGCTTTGTGTTTCCCCCAGAATTTTATTCTTGTAAAGGTGGAAAAGCCCCTGAAACAGCATGTCAGTCATCATTGGACACTCTCTAGTTTAACCAATACACATGATAGTAGTACAACAAAAGGATACTAGTCCATGTACTGCCATTAATACTACTAATAATATGATTTGATCAAGGCATCACATAAGAATCTATTCAAGTTAAAGCAATGATTAACCCATTTTGAAAAAGTTGATATTATTTCTCTTTCCCCCAGTTGTTCTGTAGGACAGCAAATGCAAAACTTGCGGGACATCTGCGACCACTGCAGAGACTTGCCACGCACCTCCGAAAAATTGTAACTACGAGGACCCCACGCAGACCCTACACAGACAACGAGAGCTATGATTGGTCCGCCGACTACATCATTTTCAGCATTTCGCCCCTCCAGCTTCACTTCCTGCTGTAGTGCCAGCAGCGCCATTTTTAAAAGAACTGCTGTTGTGATCCGATCTCGACTCGTCGGTTATAATTTCTCGTCGGTTTGGATCATGCTGGATCAAGTCGAAGAAGCACAAAGCCGGAAGGTAAACAAATAGAGCAGCGACCATATGTCACAGGGTCTATGTAGGTCTGCAGAAAAAAGCCGGCCCCCCTTCTGTTTTGGCAGAGGATTGCTTAGCGTACTACGCAGAAGCATACAAGGCACACACCATCTGCGTAGCAACTGCGTGCGCATTGCGTCTAGTGTCCGCAAAACCATAATTCGGCCTTTAGCCTCCTGCCGCTGAGATGGACATTTTGAAAAAAATGGGTGAACCATCCCTTTAAGGGATGCTATAGACAGCCAGTAATATTGATCAATTTTAAATTAATATTATCAAACTCTCATATCTATCATATCAGAGGTAGACCACACTGACTGGCCAAAATTACATTTTTGATAATATCAGCCCCATGAGACGGGCAAACATATCTGACTGTGATTACAATCTAATTTCCACATACTACTTAATAAGTGCAGGTAATGAGGTGTCATCTGGCATATTTGGAGCAGCGTGGCTAATTTAACCGTAGTGTGCTGAGCTGCGTCTTGCTGTTTGACTTTGGCCTCCGGGCTGGATGTGACAGCGGGACACATCCCCATCTTGATCAAAGGGAAACATCACAACAAAGTCCCAGTCATTTGATTTGTAACGTGACCGGACTGAGCCGCGGTGATTCACCACCGCCTCACCGGCTCACTGCGAGCTGATTCAAGGAAAGAGAGAATGAGAGAGAAACTCCAGACAGAGCTCTGCGGCCTTAATCCAGATCCTCTTCCAACTCCCGACACAGTGTTAGAGCAGTAGTGTCAGCCTTGACCTAAATTAGACTCCCCTCCTTCCCCTTTCCCCCACTCTCTCTCTCGCTTTGTCTCCATCTTCCTCTCTGATTTCATCTCAGGGTCTGCTGGGCTTCACCGTCGTCTCCGTCTCACTGAAGGGTGGAGTGGGCTGGGAGAAAAAACTGTCGGTTCCAGGCTCGCGTGGCGCGAAGGGTAAGAAGGGGAATATGAACTAATGAAGTCTGTCCTGAGTTTTTTTCCCAAGCTCCAGTTCCACTTGTTAACATGACATGTTAGACCTCTGTAACCATCCTTGTCTCTCGTCTTTGGCTTTCATTATCAATCAGTCTTTGTCTCTGCCTTCCATTTCTCCCTTTCCCTCTTGGGTTCCTGCTTTCTCTCCCTCACCCTCTCTCTCTCTCTCTCTCTCTTTACTTCCATCCCTCCGACCCACCCTGTCATCCCGTGTATACGTCTATCCCCGTTAATATCAGAACTGAAAAAGGCCTGGAGGTGACACCACGACAGCCGAATCAAGCTCCTGTTTTTTGGCATCACTCACACCCGTCAGAGACTTTAATATGATTTCAAAGGCTATTTGCATTCCATTTGTGGCTATCTAAAGTTATCAGTCCGCCTTGTTTCCCTCGGCGCTGTTGACTGGCTGCTGGGGCTCAGCCCAGCAAAGCAGAGGAAGGAGACCAGTGGATAAAATGAGCAGCAGCTCCCCGTTGTTGATAAGGTGAACAAACACAGCAGACAACACAAAGCTGCATGCTCTATGCATATTTTGCCCACATTTATACATTTAGCATATTTGATATAGTACATTCAGTTAATT
Organism: Myripristis jacobus; assembly: GCA_900302555.1. NCBI lineage: Eukaryota > Metazoa > Chordata > Actinopteri > Holocentriformes > Holocentridae > Myripristis > Myripristis jacobus. The sequence continues at coordinate 18,851 of OMLB01063264.1, read as the reverse complement.
TCAATATGCACTGAATGTACTATGTATGACCTTTAGTACTAAAAAGTACTAAACAAAGATTAACCCTGAGCAAAGTAGCAGGAAATTAGTAAAAATAATAATAATAATAATTACAAAATGACCTTAAAAATTAGCAAAATATACACAAAAAACATCACAAGAAATTTATCAGAAAAAATAGGTCAAAAACAACAAAAACTCTTTTTAAAATTATAAATGTAACATTATATGACAAGAAATTACCACAGAATGACCATAAAAATACCAAGCACTTTCCCCTTGTGAATGTGCTCAGTGTGTTATGTCTATTGATTTTCAGGGTGATTTTCATCAGGTGGATGTCCTGTGGGAGCATGTATTAATCTTTTAAAAATGACCTTACTACTTGTCATGATACTGCTGAAGGCTAATGGCTGAAAATCTCTCAGTTTAAAACAGGTGAGCTGCAAATAAGAAGCACAATTTTTTTTTTGTGACATTGCTGTTAAAATGCACTCTAAGTGGCATTTATAGGTTTTATAAGTCAAAAGGCAAAAAAGCCCTCAACTGTACATCAGACTTCTTCCATTTGTTTTGTGTCAGTCCATCATGCTGCATGTTGTGGACTCTAACCCTTCTCTCATTGCAGTATTTTCCAGCTCTTTCTTCCTCTCAGACTCTCAGACAGTCTTCACACTTTGCATCCATTACTTAACACTGTTCTAATTATTTTGGTGGTATTTTTAAATACCCCCATCATCTGCTCTATTTTTGTTTATATTATGATTTTGCTTGCTGAACACTATTACGCTTTCCCCACTCCCAGTTCCCCCACAGGGAGCATTAAAGTTTCATCACATCGTCTCTTAAGTCGTAAAGCTTGCTCTTTGTGTCTGTTATGTGTCTGATCTGAATGTGTGTGTGTGTGTGTGTGTGTGTGTCTTCTTCCTGGCTACTTTTCAGGCTTGATCTCATGCCCTAGTCCCCTCATTTTCCCTACCCTCCTCCGTCTTCAACACCAAAAGACCGATCCCCTCCCTTATCGCCGCCGACCGGTGCGTCCTTGATCAGCCGATCCCTCCCCCTCAGTTGCTGTAAAGGTCTGATGAACCTCTTCCTTTAGGAGGCTCTTAAACAACCCGGGCCTCCAGAGGAGATCCTTAACGGACTCTTCCTCAATTACAGGACGGGGATAGAGTTAGAAAGCAGACCATTAAAACCAGCCGGGCGGTGGCAGGCCCTGGCAGAAAGACTTGTTAGGAGACTGTTGTAATGAGCAGCGTTTAAGGCTTAGGCGAGATTGCCTTTAAAAAAAGAAGACCAGAGGAGAGAAAGACTGTTAAAAGGCTCTTTACTGAGTGTCGAGCCCCTCCTGTCTTTTTTATATGTACACACACACACACACGTACACCCACTGAAATTGTCCTTTGTGCTGTTAGAGAGTGCAGACAGGCCTGAACAGCTTCATTTAGCTGTGTGCTGTACTGATTACCAGCTCATCTCCTCAGTAGCGAGACAGAGAGAGAGAGAGAGAGAGGGGGAAATAGAAGAGAATGTACACACCTGTATTCATGTGTACACACTGTAGCACATATTTCATCTTTGGTAATCCATATTTAAGTATGCAGCAGATATTGTCGGTAACAACTGAAAGCCAAATCCACACTTATGTATGTATTAGATTTGTTGGCTACATAAGATTACATGTTATGTCATCCCTGTTTGTATTCATGTTTATATTCTATCCCCCCCTCATGCCACCCTGCTGTATCCAATCACTTTTCCTGCTACAATGACTCATTTTCCCCATGGGGATCAGTAAGGATGATAATGTAGTGCTGGTTTGGATTCTTAGCCATACAGTGGTATATCCTGTTCCATTCCAGCGTAAAACATCCACCAAGTTTGGTCCACTAACACCAAAACAAATGTGTGCTGTCATGCATCCTTTGAAACAATTTCTCAAGTTTGCCGTTGTTTTTTGGTCATTCATTTTGCAGCAGTACACTGCCAGTGGAGCTCTGGTTCTTGTGACGGGGAAGGAGTCAATGGAACTGAAATATCAGGCGAGTATGCTGCACCCTCAGTCAGTGTGCTAGCATGCAGCGCTTACTGCTAGTCACTGGAGAATTAAAATAAGTACTCTCAAAGTGATAGCTCTGATTCTTACCCATACTGTGGCATTTCCTGCTCCATGGCAGTGTAACATATCCACCAAATTTGGTCCATTAACTTCCTCCCTGTTGCAACAATGAGAGCTTCACCAGGAGTGTACCCCTTACACACCCATGGAGCAGCAAATACCGCTATCTGGGTAAAAATCCAAACTATCAGCTTGAGAGTGTGGGCCCTATTTTAAGTTTGCAGGATTAAGTACTGCAGCTTAGCACACTGTTAGTAAGGATGCACCCATACACGCCTGATATTTTAGTTCATCTGAGTGCAGCCTTGCCCATGCGTGCTAAGAATAGTGGAATATTACTAGATAGCAAAGGTGATGAACTATCAGTTCCATGGAATTTATGTCAGGGAAAAGAAATAATAAATCAAGTAGACATGCATTTTATTATTGTTTTTTTTTCTTAATTCAAGTAACAAATGTAACTAATGCAATAAAGAAAATGCAGTCGAGGGTTACAACTCCTCTGCCTGCTGGTTCCTCCTCTGCTGCACCGTCACCACAGTCAGTTCATCCTCTCTGTGCTTTGCTCTGTGTAATGTTTCCTCTGAGAAGTCACAGTGGCGTTCTGCTCAGTGTATACATTGTGAGAAACACAGTATGCCATGATGAAAACACGGACTCTCTGAGCTCTGTACTGTAACGTGCCACCTGACCTGTCTAAGCATCTAAAACACATTTTTATGCCAAATGTTTGCTCCACTGTGGTTCATGCTCTAGACAATGCATTGTTGAATTTCCATTGCTGCTGACTTGTTGGTATAATGTCTGGCAGAATAAGCCACGTGTATAATAGATCTCCTTACTGCACCCAGCCAGAGCTGGAAGGCTGCAGGAAAAGCACAGTTCACCAAATTAACAGGTGACTGGCGCTGCGTTGAGATTTCACATGGTCCTCCAGGCTCTTGAGGCAAAGACTTCATTTTTATCAAAATAGCAAAATCTCACTTTGCACTTCCTCTTTTAAATACAGCTCCCATTTCGATGCACAACCCCTCCCACCCCTTGCTCCACGCCCACTACCCATTCACAGAAATACCACATAAGCAAGAGCAAATTAGAAAAAATGACAAGAAAATGATTCCGAAATTTGTCCCCAAAATTACCAGAAAATCACGAGGAAAAATGAGCCAAAATTACCAGGAAATTACCAGTAATAGTTTACAAGAAAGTTGCAGCTGAATTTTGCTCAGTTTGAAATAAAACCTTCCAGAATAAATGGCTGCCCACAGGCCCCTGGGCTTAGCAAATCCGCAAAAAAATCACCAGGACATTAGTAAAACAAATGAGCAAAAAATAAGTGGAATTTAAATTTAACAAAAAATAATAAAAGAGAATTAATAATATAAGAGAGAGAGAGAGACAGAGAGAGAGAATTAGCAAAACAAATACCTGAAACTTAGCAGAAAAAAAAGCTTTTTAAATGACAAGAAAACTTGATCTCTAAAGGTTAAAATGAAGGTCAAAGGTCAGATCAGTGATGCTGGATCAGATTTCTTGTGTTTAAACGAGGCTGTGCTCAGACTGAGTTCCACAAGCATCCACATGAAAGTGAAACTAAACTATTGCTGATTTTGCAGAGGGTCCCTGGAACACTCTCAAGGACCCAACTTTAAAAACCACTGAACTTATACACAGGCATTTCTTTCTTTCTGTGTTTCTGTCTGAATATACATGTTTCTCCACATTATATATGCAAAGATGTGTGAAATCTGTAATATGAAGCAAAAAAAAAAGTTCTTTGTGTGGTAAATGATACAGTAGTGGAGGCTGGCTGTGGAGAGAACACAGACAGGCACTCCGCAGCAGTGTCATCCACAAGATTGATAGCCTGTTTGTGTTATTAGCTCAATGGCAGGCAAAAAAGACACACTCCATTTCCCTTACACTTCACTAACGAAGCGCATAGCGAGGCCCTTGACTAGACACTCCAAGAAATGAGAAATTAGTTCAGTGCAAGCTCGCTCTTTTCATTCATTACATTTTATCTCATGTTTTACACTTTAAGATGAAAGAAGCGGTGGCTGTCTGTAGGCATGACATGCAGTGTTATCTGCCGCCAGAACGTCTGTATTAATTAGCAAAACAACTGACTAAAACATGGTCTGGATCTGAGGGTTAAATCAAAATGCTGACAAAAAAAGAGAAAAAAAAATGAGCGAGATGAGAGAATTGGCCCAGAAAGCTTGAATCACAGGGCTGAATTGAGGAGTGGCTGCTTCTATAAATAATCCACATCACCTTGCCATGAAGAAGAAAAATATCCGCGGGTGAATCGGTCTGGGAGTGACTGAGAGTTTCGCGGTTTCCTTGTCGCGCCCGGTTTGGCTTTTCTGGAGCGTGTTGGGGGCCCAGAGGCCATTTTGAAAAGAACGCACCTGAGTTTTTAGAGGATCAGGTGTGACTAATCTGCCGCCACTCATTGGACATAACGCCTCCGAGTGCTTTCTATAAATGACACGAGGCGTGTGTGTGAGTGTGTGTGTGTACGTTCTTGTACTTCTGTCTTTGTGAGGACCAAATGTTCTCACGACGGTAGAGAGGCTGATCTGTCAACAGTGAGGATGTTTCGCTGCTCATATCTACAAGATGCTACTGCAGGGTTAAATCTGGAAGCCAAGGTCAGGACTAAGGTGTGTTAACCGCTCGTACGTGTGTATTTATGTGCGGACATGCGCGCACATTTCTTTCATGTGAGCAATGCGTCCTGTTTTTGTGCATGAGTGCTTTATTTGTGTCACTGTTCATGCACGTACACACTCGACTTCACACTGCCTGCGTCTTTATTTTAACTGGCCCTGTTACTGAATGCTTGAATGGATCATTTTCTCCATGAGAGCATCCAATCCCCAGCCATGACAGCCAGTAGCTCAAGGCTGTTTTCCCTCAACTCACCTAGGAAGAGCTCCCTTCACCTGACATGATTGGGTAACAGGTCAGAAACAATGGCCTGGCTTCACTCCTCACATCCCCTCTTGCCTCCTCCCCTCCTAAGTTGAAACTTAAAAAGTATCACTTTTGCATCAATGTCATATTCATTTGGTGACATTACTATAATCGGCCTTTGAAGAGACAAATGGCAGCCTCTGTGTTGCATTAATTAGTGCACCTCCAGGTCAGATTTTTCTTGGTACTCGCTCCCAGAATCAGTGTTAATTTTGTCAACGAAGACCACGACAAAAAAATGTTCGTCAACAACCTTTTTTTTCCCATGACTAAGACGAGACGAGACCAGCTAAAAATAAATCATGGACAATAACAACTATGACCACATGTATGTTTGGTTTTCATTGACGACACGGGATGGGATGAAAACATTTTTGGTAGACTGTCAGATGTTCTTGTGTGTCTCTCAAAATATAACCTTGCAGTGTGCCACCCTGTCATTGGTTGAAGTTCAGTGTGCAGCCCTGTCATTGGTTGAAGTTCAGTGTGCCACCCTGTCATTGGTTGAAGTTCAGTGTGCCACCCTGTCATTGGTTGAATTGGCTGACTG
>OMLB01063263.1:27310-66269 GCA_900302555.1 Myripristis jacobus | reverse complement strand
CCTCTACACTCTGTCACCTGAACTGTGTTCTTAAAAGTGTCTCCCTGCCTGATTGCCCTCCTGTCTGCCAGGCAGCAGACAAACATTTTCCCTGGATCTGCCACTCTCACTTAGCATCCATCGGGGTGTTTTCTCCCAATGAGGTGATTGGCAGTGGGGGCAAGCATTAGCATTTCCTCATCTTGGCAAAGAGACACTAACAGGCAGGGATAGCAGCAAAGGATGTGCCCTGAATACTGAGCAACAACCTCACTCTCTCATCACAGCACAAGAGCAAGCATCCATTGTGTCACAGAAGTATATCCTGAGACTCTCTGAGTTTGTTTTCTAACTGAATTGCATCCCCCCCACCACCTCCCACCCCTGCTTCTCTGGACATTCAAGGAATTAAGGTGCACACCGCTTTGAACATAAACCATGCAGAGAGCAAATCTGGCAGTCATTCAGTTCAAAAGTCTCGTGCACAGCACCTCTCAATGGAGCCAGAGCAGTTCCAGTGATCTCAGATAGTGATTCAGTTTATTTCAATTTAATTTTGCTTTCAACAGTTCATGTGCTTTAACGCATAAAAATCGGTTTGTGATATGCTTTGTAGGAAAACACATATAACCTGTTTTTTTTCCTGATTACTGATTAATTTAGGTGCTAGATTTTAGGCAACATCGCACAGCCGAGCTCTCAAAGTATGCAGTTTGGATTTTCATCAGAATCCTTAAATGGACTTATTCTTTCTCCCCTTTCTCTCTAAAAATATGTGGTGAGCCTCTACAGATAAAAAGGTAATCCAAAGGCACTGTCTGCCAAGAAGCTATTTCTTGCTCTGAGCAGAATAGAACATAGTGTAACAAAAACATCCGGCTCTGATTTTTTACAGGAATTGCCGTGCTTGAGAAATAACCTATATCTGTATAAAACAAGACCAAGCTCATTTATTTTCGTCTTACTAAACATTTTATTATATTTTGCTCTCATGAAATGATTTAATAGAGCTTGGGACCTACATTTCAGCTGACATTTATTAACTGGATGAAAATAGAGATAGAAAATAGATAGAAGAGATAGATAGAAAACATTTTCAAAAGCACAAAATGATGGATGGTGAATAATTTCTTTTTTTTTTTTTTTAGCCTCTGATGAAAACAACAAGGAATGGAGCATTCTCAGATTTGAGTGTCAGTGTGCTGATGTGCAGTGAAGTCTGTATTCAGATTGGTCTGGCAGTCCTTCAACACAGGTCTCCATTTTGACATCAGACACATGAACATGATTTGATATCCTATCAGTTTCATTTATATGATAGCAAGGAAATATTCTTTGCTAAAACAGCAATATTTCTGTTTTAGAAAACATCCTGGAAATACTGCAGTATTGGTTTTATTGTTAAAGGCACAGAAATGAAACATGTAAACCATGCACAGACATTCCTTGTTTTCGAGCCAGATGTTTTTTTATATCAGCTATCAATATTTGCTTTCTACATCCTGACAAAATTTCAAAATCAAGTGGATGTACATTGTTTGCAGCCATATTAAATTTATAATAAATGGAATAAAATTTGAAATGCATCTCCATTGTTTCAAAAAAGGCATGTAGGTGCAGTGTTCATATTTTTTTCCCTGAATATGAAAGTATACCAACTTATTTATGTGTGAGAATGTTTACGCCCTTCAGGCTTACTCAAAACCCATTGTATAATTTCGAAAATGTACAGGCGCTGATGAGAAAATGAGCATAAATTTATTTATACCAGAAAAAACAACAACAACAACAGCTACAGTGATAGAGTATGAAAGTGAGAGCTATCAACAGACTCTCATTAGTTTTGTTTGAGGCCTTTCTCAAACACAGAAGAGACCCCTGCTTTTCATTAAAGCATTTTAATTGGCTATAAACTAATTATGTTGTCCTGTTACAGGTGGCCAAGACAGATGGCCTCGTCCAACGGCCTGTGCCGATACGGGGCCAGGGTGGACTGCTGCTGGGGCTGGACGCGCCGCTCCTGGGGTCACTGCCAGCGTGAGTGCCACCATGCCTGCTGCTGCTGGGGGGCAAACAGGGCTAACAAGGTTGCAAGGTTTCAAGCTGGGGTCACAGTGTCATAGCACTAGACAGAACCAACACTTTAACACTGTCATGGTAACACACGACTTCGGGAGACAAACACATAATGCACCAGCATGGTGGTAATGTGGACACACACACACAAACGCACACACACACAAGCTAATTGAGGGTCAGATGTGGGACAATCTTTAGACAAAGATTGGCTCTTATTGCTGGTTGTATTGAACCATTGGACCAGCTGATGCTTTTATTCATAAGTAGATAAATGGCTGACAGATCACCTGTATACGTTTGGTTGTTAAAGGACCAGCTCACCAAAAATACAAAAACGATATTTTCCCATGAACCCATCCAGATGGTTTCTGTGTGATTTGGCGAGGTTTCCAATCTGCTGCGATATTGCCTGTCTCCTGCCACGCCAATACAACGGGGCTGGGTGGGTGTGGTTTTGTGAAAAATGTACGAGTGAAAAACTCAACAGTAACAGGTTTTTCCAAAGATAATACCAATAGCTGGCACGGTCAACAACAGGAAACTTCACCAAATCACACACAGAAACTATCTGGATGAATATCCTGCACTAAGGGTAAGTGTGAAAATATCTTTCACATGTTTTGGGTGAACTGTTCCTTTAAATTAAGATGGCTCACATGTGTCACGACAGTAAAACCAGGAGCATTGCTGTGAACATAATCCTTGGCATGTTAAGTTTTACTGACTTCAAGTCATTAGAATATCCGGTAACTGCATTTAGCCATCGCATAAGAGGATTCAGATGATGTGTCCTGTCATACACTTTTTTTTTTTTTTTTTTTTTAGTATCACAACATGGCACTCCTGTGTCAAATTGCCTCCTAATGAAATATTAACACACTACATTTTAGAAATACTTACACCTTCATCCGGCACCTCTGCTCTCCTGTCATGCCACCCAGGGAAGTGTGAATATATTAATCTGGGTTGCAAGTGTGAAATCCCCTGCATGGCTTGGTTCACCTGATGGTACAGCTGTCGCTTCGTGGTGGAGGTTCGATCAAGAAATGGTTTACACACACGAGGGATTTTAACACTGCATGCTGGTTTTATTCACCGACTGACCCCGATGACACATACAGTTGACAGTTTATAATAATATTGTTTATTAATCCCCTCATCATCATTTGTGTGTTTTTCACTACTGAAATGACCATTTGTTGATACTGATTTTGCTGTTTTTGTTGATTGGAGCTCCTCATGCTTTAAATTTCATGCTATAAATGACTTTTTTGTTTTGTTTTGTTTTGTTTTGTTAACTAATTGTACATTGCTGTTTTTCTGTGGGAAATGTGTCACACACTGCTTGTTTAGTCCAAAGGTCTGTTCTTAATAATAACTTTTAAAAACAACATAATTCAACCTAAGTGCTTTCCAAACTTTGATAGAAAAACAAACAACTTAAAAGAATTCACAGAAACATATAATAATTCATAAGGAATTCAAATTAAAGGCCTCCGTGCCTTTATAAATGTAGCACAGTGCCACCTTTTCAGTCTAAAAACACTCTGCAAGATTCATTATTTAGTTTTGGCGAGCACACAGCATTTCCTGAATTACATGGCCCCAATGTTTCATATTCCACTTAGCTCACCCAGATTAACCCAGAGTCTTTACAAGAAGGATGTGCTTTTTATCCACCTCTCCCCTCTTTTCTATTTGAGACTAAATATGATAATGTAATTCTTACATAAACTCCTGGCCTCAGAAAAACAAGTTACAGTATGGTAATGGATTTAGGAGTCAAACCTAGACTAATACAGTGGCTCAAGAGGGATTGCTTTCACAGTTGGAAATTAGAGGAGTTTTTTTTTTTTTTGCAATAGCAGGCCTTTTTCAGCAGGCTCCTACCATCTCTCAAGGACTACACATTTGCAATTATGTAAGCAAAGCACCACTGTTTTACCCAAAAAGCACAATTGTATCATTTGATTTTGTTTATGTGAACATGGTGCCAGACTCCGCATCGGCGCTGGCAGGAATCAGCCATTTCAGAGGCCAGTACCTCCCAGCGTGTCTAGACCGGGCTCACAGCCTCACAGCTGCCCACATCCAGAAAATTAAAGGTAGCATAGACATGGGAGTGGAACTAGGAGAAAAAAAAGGAGAGGACTTTGCTGTTACAGAAGCTTAGGTGCACTTTCCACAAGACATTGACCAGATTATTTAAAATGCATCACTGGATGTTCTGTGATGTTGCCTGTTGGAGTCAAACAACATAATACACACGGTGACAGCCCTTCAAAGAAAATAATTCAAAGTTGTTGTTGTTGTTTTTTTGTTTTTTGTTTTTTTTTTTGCATCTATTAAGCGACCTGACAAACAGCAGTATGTGAACATGTTTTCGTATGTTGCTCTGGAGTCATACACATTCTATGTCCAGGCTATGGGCTAATTTTAAGCTTCACTGCAAAACATCAGCCTGTTACATTTAAACCGCCCCCTTTTTTTTTTTTCAACAAAGCAATATCTGTTCTGTGAGTTAAATCAGTGAGTGTTTGCCTTAATGCTTCCAAATGCCCTCGACTCGGTGCACAGCTCAAATCCATTCACTTGAGACCACAATCAGTATTCCATCAAGTCGGCCAGGTACTGATTTAAACCTTAGAGGAGGGGAGGAAGGTTTGGGGAAGAGGGGGAGTATAATCGTGTGTGTGTGTGTGTGCGTGTGTGTGTGTGTGTGTGAGGGGATTCAGTCATCGTGGATTTCAGGTCTTGGTAAGTTTGTATGGCGATAGAAGAGATTAGATTGGAGCCATCGGATTGTGGCTTTCTCAGTCACAGAGCTCAGTGATCGGATTGGGTGACTGCTCTCAAAGAATAAGGAACTTAATGGATCTGCCTTGATTTTAAAGCTCCCAGACCTGAGAGCGAGAGAGACAGAGAGAGAGAGGGAGAGAGAGAGATGGAAAGGGAAAGATGGAAAGAGAGTGTGAAAGCGAGAGAAAGAGGTTTAAGGAATAAGGAGTACAGGTAAGTCAGGTAAGTAGCGAGGAAAAACACATGGTTAGGGATGATTGCTGCTAAGATGGGGAAGAGATGTCAAGAGAGGGAGACAAGTGAGCAAGGTAGGCAGATGGAGAAAGAGAGAGAGGAGATGTAGATTGATGGTAGACTGAGCTCCATTTATATTATGCTGACATACCATCCGGCAGGCTGAGCTGCACCTGAATCTACTTATTCTAACCAGCTGCCATCATGAGCATTTCGCTGCCACCATTTGAACATGTGTTTAGCATTTGTATATGTGAGCAGCCGGTGTAATACAGTCACATCAGCCATACGAAAATAGTCAACAATTCATCTCTCACAACAGGTTGATCTCACTTGCCTTGACTATCCACATGGCCCACTTGTTCAGATGTAGAAAGATAGCCTATGTGTTGCGACAACATATCTCTCTCTCTCTGTGTCTAAGTGGGTATAGTGACCGCGAAATATATTTTTAAATGTCTGATTTATTTATTTTTTTAGTCAGATCTCCTCATTTATTACATTTGATGTGAAGTAACGCAGCAACTGTGACGATAAAGCAGACAGTTTTCAATTTGATGACTGTCATGACTAAATTAATGAGGAGAAAAAGATCTGCTATGCATATTTCCTTTGATTGAAACTGACTAACCCGGTCTCTTGTTCAGCGCATAGCGCCTGACATCACATATGCAATTCAATGTGATGTCACCTTCCCCTATTCATAGCATCCCAATCTAAAAATACAGCATCATCAATGAGAGACTTCCTCATCGAAAACCAAAGTAGCTCCGCTCTGCATTCCTGCTTCACCAGTATACACTGCGGCAAACATGGCACACTCGTAATGAAGGCCAGTTTGGTCAAAATGTAAAAATTAATATTCAAAATTGTTATTGGTTACTGTTATCCTTATCCAATACCAGTGGAAAAGGTGAGTGTGCATATAACTTCAGCTCTTTAATTTAGCCAGATCTCCTCTTCAATCCAAAACTATTATCTATAGCCCCCACTACTGCAACTGACTTTGCATTTTTACACGCAAAGCCTCTTTGTTTCTATCAGTCTGGAAATAGGTTTTATATCTGGCAGCGTCTTGCTAAATAATAGGGTTTGAAACATTATACTCAGCAGAAACAATAGGGTTTGTGTTGGAAAAGTTTTGCACATATTCTATGTGTTCTATGTCAAAAAAAAAAAAAAAAATGCTGTTTCGGCTGCACATCCTTGGTATTTGTAATGGATTGCATGACCTTTACCACCATGTGAATTAGAGACCTAGACCCACAACAACAAAGTCAGACAACAGGAAATTGCCTAATAGTAAACACACACAGAGGTGACATGAAGAAGGTGAGCACAAAGCAAAAATATCAGTATTTAATCTGAAACTCCAGCACAGGTGTATGAGGGATCGATGCTATGCTAATTTAGTGCAAAGTATACACCACAACATAAATATTACAATAACTCTTTTTTTTTTGTTAGTGTAATCCTAATTCATCCAAATGCTCTTGGCTCCAAATGAAATGGAGGAGTTATTAAGTATAAAACGTGCAAACATTTTTTTGGCCTCATTTGATGAATTGCAATGTATTCTTTCAAAAACAAAATCATTGCATCACGTCATCAGTCATGTAACAGCATGGGTGCAGAACATTCAAAATCCATTGTAGTGTGTTGTAGATAAATTGGCTTCAGCGCAGCCCTACTTGAATTACATATTGCGGAGCATTAACTCTTTCAGAGAGTCTAGTGATGTTAAAAATCCAGGGGGATTGGGATTTAGTTTGATTGAGTGCAGTCTTTGTGTCAGAGACTGGTGTGGACAGGATTAAGGCAGGACTTTTGAATTGGTTATACAACCAAACGAGTGAGTGATGAAAGTAGTAATGTGATACCCAGTTTAAGTAATTCACTTTATCAGGATTGTCTGTGTGGCTTCCTTCTCTGGTCTACTTTCTTTCATGGTCAGTGAACTGTAAAGACCTGACTAAAATGGTACCTTTTCATCTGTGGCAGTAATAAGAGAAAAACAAAATGGAAGGGGTTTCCCTGTAAAGATTAGAGGGAATATGGAAGGAAGGAAATGGCACATCTTCGTGACTACTTGACACTTATTACAATTCTGAATCCAAAAGCTCTTGCACACAGCAATGATTTAAATCAAATGCACAGTCAAACAGAGAAATCTGCTCAAAGGCGAGCAGTTGTGACACTTAGTTTTACACTGAGGAAAGTGGGACCATAATCTCACTCAACTGTGGTGGTTGTATTTTTCATCTTTCGGTGCAGTGAAGTCAATTAAAATGAAAACTCTAATTCCGTTATGTCTTGAATGTGTGTGACTCCAGAGTGTTTGTTTTGTTTTGTTTTGTTTTGTTTTGTTTCTGAATGTTTGCTTGTTAAAGTGACCAAGCATTGCCCTCTAACATCATGTTTATTTCTTTTCTCTCCAAGACTAAACAAAGCCTGCAACCTTTCTTTGTTTGGCTATTTGTTTTGCAGCTCTCTACGCCTTAACACACAGGCTAGTCGGGATAAGGTGCCAGCCCCAAGGTTAGCTCACCATGTTTCTTGAAATAATCTTGCTAGCTATGTATCCTGGGGGCACATCCTCTGAATCCTGGGTTCACTCACTTATTTATAGAGTCAACCCCCACCGCCTCCCCCCTCCACACCACTAATACTTCACACCCCTTGGCAATGGCCATCTTCTTTCCTCTGGCCTTAGATCTCTGCGAACAACTTGCACTCTCTGCAACCATTGTTTTCACCAGAAGCGATACCTTACATGCATTAATTTATGTCAAAGTCCTCTCGTGACCCATTATTGATCAACTCCTCCTGGAGCCCCCCTCTAGGAATAGTAATGAGAAGCTTAAGACTTAAGAAGTTAAAAACAAGTCAAATAGAAGATTTTAAAGACCACAAAGCAAAGTGAATCTCACCCCAGGTTATGTCTCAGTGTTTGCTGATCCAGGTGAAATGAGAATCTACAGCACGATAGCATGCATTATCCATTGCCTTCTTTAAATCACAATATTTTCCATTGTGTTTATCACCAAACATCCATGATTTCCTTCTCTCACATTTGCTGGACAGTCATCAAGTAGAAACCGTCTGACATCCAGTGTCAGTGTCAGCATCTTCAGAAGGGCCCTGTGGTGTCCAGGGGAACGGCTGATGTAATCCTGGGTGAAAGTGTGTCATCACCCGGCATGTTTTGATGGTGTTCATGGCACTGCACGAAGGCCATACACGCTATGTTTGGCCTTCCAGCTGGTATGGCCACTTTTAGACCTTCATGTCGAAAGCTTTGGTTAATGAGCACTGGCTATTTCCTTGATCTCACTGCCAGGCCTCAGATTTAAAAATACTTCAGTTGTCAAAGGCAGAGACTGTAGATGGCTGTTACTTTTTATCATTATCAAACTCTATCAAGCTCTTTGTAATGTATTCAGAACCTCTATTCATTTAATGGCGGTCCAGACCAAAGTCTAATAAATGTCGCATGCCAAAAAAGTGCAGCTCCACCAACAAATTTTGGCTTTTTTTTCTATTGTGTGACTGTGAACTGACTGCACAGCCTGTTAACACCCTGGCTCATATCACTCTCAGTCCTCTCCAAGTGGGCTAACATTGCTGTCTTTCTATTAGATTACATAGTCTAATAAAGTGGAATGAGTCTGGAGATGTTATCTCCTCCAGTTAAAGGATTCATTCAAATACTTTTGTGCCTTTGAATCCAGTATGAACAATGTGAGCGGCTGAAATCTAAGGAGAAGCAGCGGCGCTTCCTAGATACCCGCCCTGTAAACTGAATCTGTATAAATGGACATTTGTGAGGTTGTACTTTTATTTGGGGAATATGTGTTTAGCCCAAGGTGGTGTTCACCTTGAGATGGGATATTAATGAGCCTAATTTACTTGAGCTGCTCTGGATTTCCCTTAGTTTGCAATAAAGCAGGTCTCATCTTGTTTGCATCATTTACAGAAATGTTCAAAAAAATATGCAGGTGTCCCTGGTGCATTTTGGAAACCATCTCTGACACAACCAAAAAAGTAATCTCTATACCCGTTCACAAATACAACATAATGTATTTGACGACTTGTTAGATACACACAGGAACACTTCCTCATAAAGTATATGCAGAGCAATTTGGCACATGTGTGATTAGTGCTCTCAACCAGAAGTAGATTTTAATTTACAAGCTGACACAGGGTCTCTGTTTCTCTCTCTCTCTCTCTCTCTCTCTCTCTGTGTCTCGCTCCCTCACATATTACTTTTTCCCACTGCCTTTTCCACCATCGTGATAATTAAGCCCTCTGATTGCCCTGTATTATGACAGAATTAATGAAGCTTTTAATGAAAATTAGTAACACTTGGCTGAGGTCCCATGTATCAGACATGCTTAGCAGCGAGCTGCAGTAAGCACAGTCAGATAAGCGGGGCAAGCCTCCAGCTCACTGAGACAGAACGCACAGATTCAGAGAAGCAGCGCGGTTTCCCCAAGCACCATGTCTCTGTGCTGAACCTATGTTACTCTATACACACTCGCACATATTTCCATCCACACATTATGTAGGACCTGCAGGGCAGCCCTTTTGTAGAGTCTCTAATTATAAGACATTATTTTGTGTGTTGTATTTTTTCAGCAATACTTTAACAGGGGCGTAGTATTTGTCTAGGTAATCTGTGTTGGCTGCGTGCCACTGTGAATATTAACGCTGCATTTGAAAGGCTATAGCTCTTGTTCAAAGTTCAAACCCTTTGTTAATCACCTACAGTGCTAAAGGGACTAATATCACCAAGGGGAAAGTATGTTCCAGTCCCTGAAAGATCCGGTGGCATACAAAACAAAGAATTTTCTGTGTTCCTAAAATGGTTGCTATATTTATTGGTCAACAGTCATAACCTCAAAAACACAGAGACACAGACAAACACTCTTCTTAATGAACTGGATACCATATTGTTCTAAATGCTTGAATGTGTTGTAAACAGATGATTTACAGCAAAGGGGTTGGAGAAGTCAAAAAGATGTAGGATTAAGTGCTTTGTCATCCTGATCTGGTGCAAGCAGTCAGCCAGGGTGCTGCGCTCATCTGTGTCTTCCTCTCTGAATCCTTCTTAACAGCTGTGTGCCAGCCCGGCTGTAAGCACGGGGACTGCGTGGGACCTAATAAGTGCAAGTGCCACCCTGGTTTCACCGGGAAGACCTGCAATCAAGGTAAGCTCTCGCCTGGAAAAGCAACAAGTTACAGACACTTACTTTGGCTCCATGTTTACTTGTTGTTGGTTATCAAGAAACACACCAGAAACACACCACAGAAGATGAGCACAAGGCAGAATATATGACCTTTGTGAACATACCATGACTTAAGGTCTCCAAAGCAACAATCAAGCATGCTGACATATACATTTTATGAAGCATGAAAACTAATTGAAGGAGAACTCATGCCTTAAGCAATGGCAGGATAATCATTGTTTATTGTGGCAAAGTGTACATGGCACAGTACCAACTTATTAATGTTGCCATTTATTTGCGGTGCGGAAGCTGGTTTCTCAACAGCAGACAGAAGTTAGATGGTGTAATCACAAGGGGAGGAGGCGAGAGAGCTGATTCAGCTCAAATGGAAATGACTGGTGAGGCCATGTTGAATGATCCCGGGAGTGCATCCTCTCCTGCGAAGATAACATCTCAATTACTGACCTGAGATAACTTGGCCAGGCTGAGTGCAACTGATCCTATTGACGGTGTGTGTTTGTGTTTGTGCTTAGGTGTGTGTGTGTGTGTGTGTGTGTGTGTGGGAGCATCTGTGCATGTGTGTCTGCCGGGATGTGTGAGTTTTTCTGCATTTTCATCGGTGAAAATTTCCATTTGTTGGAGGATTATACGTGCTCAAAAATGTCAAAGCCTCTCAGTTAGCGGTAATTTGACATACATCCAAGAGGCTTGGAGCTACATGTGGAATTCACACCCTACGACAGGAATAGGATAGTGTGTAATTAAAAACAAGCAGGGTGGTGGGGCTCAAATCCTTTCCGGAATGTTCCAAATGACTCATCCTGCATTTCTAGGTTATAGGTGGCTCCTGTCTGCCTGGCCAGACGGCCCTACTTTGTCTTAATCTGCTGCGAGAGGGAGAGCAAAAGGATCACCATCCCACATCCAAACACAACAGAATTTGCTGCCAGAGATTGAGACAGACTTATCTGACAAATGGGATTCCAAGACATTTCAAGAGCTTTCAAGATCAAACTGTACTTTTAAGTATCCGCTGGACCCACATTTGTCAATTAAGCTGTAGACATTTTACAAAGCTTACCTTTTTACTTAGGCTTGAGTGGCAGGCTTGCCCTTTCAGCCTATTTCAGTGCAGATAACCTTGCATCCCGTTTTGAGCTGGCGCATGCTATGGAAGCCAATTTAATTATTCAGAAGCCAATGATTGGAGTTTCTCATTTAAATTCAGCCTCTGTTAACCATTGATTTGTGGTTTACTATTGATGTGCCAGGTGGTCAATGTTTCGTAGCATTTTAATATGCTGTCCCCCTGGGACCGTACATTTATCTTGAGGATTCAACTGGAGGACTATAATAAGTTGCTCTCTCGTTATGGACTTTCTTCTCTGACCTTGATGCTACCACTTTTCAAGTACTTACCTTAATAGCTTATGGATCAGATTATGGTCTGTGAATTTATTTGGTGCACGATGATATGCATACTCTGAAGTAAAATAGATAGGTATTGAATTTAAGAGAATATATTGGAATCATTATAAGCCATAATTTATGTTAACGTCTGCTGATTACATAGGTGTCTGTCACACCCATGCACACATGCAGAAAGACATTGCACACACACATCCACACACACCTATATGCATGGAAAAAGACTCAGGGCATGTTGAGCTAGGCATTCTTTTACTCTAAGTGGGTGGTGAGGACAGATGTGTGACCCTGGAGGCACTCCGATTAACAACAGTGTTTAACACCATAGGAACAGCGGCTGTGTGGGGCGAAAACAAACCAGGGAAGAAACATGAGTGATTACACAAAATACAAGCATGGCCAATATTGTATTGATTTCATCACTGTGTTTTCTGCTATCAAACATTGTGGTTTTAAGCTCTGGTACAGACTGAAGAGATCTATGGTGCAAGGGCTCAAATTTCTACTTTTAGTGCACCACTTTTCCAATGCCAAATAATTTCGCCTTAGAGTTTATTTCACTAACCTCACAGATCCTATTCACAGAAACTCAATATCCAATTGTGATAGCTTTTAAATTAATCTGGTTATTTTCATTATTAGATTTAACCGGCACTTATTTGTCAAAAATAGAGCCCACTCTTATCATTTTGGGAAAGCGCGTCACCTTTGGTGCTGATGAGAATTGTATGTCTGCCATTAAGCGTGGCACCGGATAGATGAATATCCTGTCACAGCACAAATAAACTCATTATAGTGATAATCTGTTTAACAATTTGGCAGCACTCTCCCCCTGCTGATCCAATCATTTTAATAAGATGATTATTTCCTGCAGGTGGATTTAATTAACTGTAGTTCACCTGCTGCTAAGACACTATTAAAAGGTCTAGCTGGAGAGGCGATGTCTCAGACATCAGGAGTAATACAGCCCTAATAGGCAAGAGAGCGCTGTATGGCATATACGTCCAGAACCCCATATTTCCTCTTTCTTCCAACACCTCTTCAGATGTTGTCTGCAAATGTGGTAGAATGAGGTATTCCATTCTACTCTATATTTATTTTTAGAGTATTAGCTAATATCTGGATCTTTCAATGCTTTATCACGGCAAGGCCACAAAACCTAAAATAACCCTTCTTAATTTCCAAATAAATTCGACTCCAGGTGTGGACAGATACGTTGGATTTGTTGCTCTAGAAACCGTCGCTCTCACCTCCTCTTTTGTCTGGCTGTCCACTGCATGATATTTTGAAGTTGAAGAAGACAGTACTACATAATTACCACAAACTGTCATTATGCACGTAGTCTTTTTCATCAAGGTCATTAAAAAGGCATGTAGTCATCTATCAAGGGTAGTGACCTCAACTGGCAACAAGAGGAACTGCAAAAACATCGACAGAAGCAATCTCCTCCCGTTCGAGTATGTGGCACAGCTCCCACAGCTAGAAATATGAAGTAAGCGTTCGCGTTCACTTGGAAACAGCTATTCTCTCAGTTATTTTGAATTAATTATAGTTTCTCTCAGACTTATGAAATCTTTTCCCAGAATTCATAATTATCAGATAATTATCTCATCATTACATTTATGAGACAAAAAAAATCCAGAGATAATTACATCATCATTCTGACACAATTATCTCATAATTATCTCATATTTATGAGACCCCAAAAAATACAATAATTCAGAGATAATTACATCATAATTCTGAGACAATTATCTCATAATTCTGAGATAATGATGTGGACAGATCTGGGCGGAGATAATGATGTGTGTTTGTAGAGCTGGATTTCTTGTGCATATGGCTGGATTATGAGTGTGTGAGGGGCATTTTAAGAATGTGTATGATATTCAGCTGTGAGACAAGGAGAAATAATGTGCCTGCGTCCTGCTAACCAGAACAAGAGTTAGACTGTGTTTCCCTCCGTAATAAAACTATTATTTCTACAAATCTACAAATCTTATTTTTATATGATTATAATTACTGTAATCATTTTGTTGAAAGTTCCTCTTTACTTTTAAATAGAGTTTTGCCACATTTTGATCACATATGTAGCGCAGATGAAACATTACACAGTTCACCTTTCATTGCTGCTGCATAAGATATGTAAAAAAACAAACAAAAAAACAAAACAAAACATAAAGTGTTATTGGATAACACAGCAAATCAGAGTGGAATTTGCACTTGAACATCCCTAAAGTTCTAAGGTGCCTATGCAGAGTCTGGACTATATTACTCATCTATATTAAGACACTCAAAGACACTGATATCTCCCAGTGTCTCAAACCAAGACGGAAATAAAACTAGATAGCTGCGTCATGACGGTGTTCTTTGAAATGTGCTCCACATGCACATGTCATCATCTCAACCCAGACTGATTGAGATCGTTATCTCAGAATTATGATAAATGTCATTAATTTGGGGAAAAAACTGACAGAAAGACAGAAGTTTCTGTTCCTGCTGAACTGATCATCAGAGTTTTTTGTATTGATCAACAACGTTATCACACCCCTGCAGATAAATTATGGTAATTTTGTGTAACGGGGCAGAAAAACCTAGTCCCTTTAATTAAATGAATACATCAATGTGGTGATACCCTTCACCTTTTGAGTTTTGGCTGGGCTTCCAGATCCAGCAGAGCTCAAATAACATTAGATAAGAATAAGATATAGTACATTTTGTGCAATGTAAAATTTTGTCATTTTTCCTAGAAGGCTCTTTATCCTATCTTTGTACTTTGACAATACCTGCATGCAATAATACTAATAATAAGACAGCAAAAATAATAATTTTTGCTTAGACAAGTAACCATGACGCTTTGAATTTTTTGTGGATAAGACTTGGGACAAGTGTGTTTGTCCTGGACGGGTTTGTCAAGAATGTAGCGTAAGTGCCCAGTTTAGATTACAACATCGCTCAATAGCAAAACACTTGAACCATTTGACGCTTGCAAAACAGTCACAGGTGGTTGTATCGTCTTCCCGTTGGTTAACAATAGGTGTTGTTCGCTACCTGCCAGAGGAAAGGTTGCTGAACGGATGGATGGATGGATGGATGGATGAGGGAGTGGGGGGAGTGCTGAAATTCTTGAGGCTGACGTGTTTGCAGTGAAGCCTTTATTTGACTGTTGAAATGGAAACCTCCGTCTACCTTTGAACTTGCGGATACAGACAAATTGAGATGGAATCCACAGAATCCATGAGATATCCATGAGATAATTCTCTGAGCTCCTGTTTCATCCCACTGACAAAATGGAATTCAAAAGAGAGGGGAGAACAGGAGAAGGGACACAAACACTTTCTCTCTTTCTCCCATATGCCCTCTTTTTCTGATACTCAGCTCATGTCCAATTCCCACAAGTGTAATCCTCTTTGCTGCATAATGTTCTTCTTTACTTTCCAGGAATGTGGTGTGGTCAGAGGTGCTCTAATCCGTTGGTTGGTGTTTTTTCATTCTCACTGCATTTTTCTCTCTCCCTCTCCCTTTACTATTTTGTCTCAACCAAACCCCCCACCCCTTTCACCCATTCTCTTTCTTTAAAGAAGAAGAACTGGACTATTTAAACCCACCAATGTGGGACAGTCACCCTCCTATCTTTCCTCCCGTGGACCGTCAGCCAGCAAGAGTAGTGATGGAGGGTGAGATTCATCAATCGCAAGACAACCCCTCCCCCTACAACCGCCTCCTCTTGTTTTTCTCTTCTTAGCAACCACTTAGTTGCATGGTGTTGCGCTGTGCAGATCAAGAAGGAGCGAATGTCCCTCGGCACTCTTTTCTCGCTGCTGTCTGTCTTCCCCTGGCAGAGCAGACACCACCCAAGAGCAGCTTTGCAGTAGGAATGACAGCGTGAATGCCAAGCATGCCATGCCATGTTTGTAGTCTATGCCATACTTTATCTGCCTCTCTGGGCTCTATTTTCGTGAATCAATGGTGTGTAGAACAGCAGGGATAGTTGGACTATGGGAGGGAAGCATCCACCAGCCACTCCCTGACATCTATAGATAATGCAGCACCTCCACAATCCCTCTGTGCGTCACGGCACGTATTGACTGTTTCTATGTTGGACGATCATTGTTGTTGTGTCTTATTTTGTCCTGCATGAGGGATTCATATCAAAGTCATACTGGCCAACATATCATCCGCAAGAGCTGGTGCTGTAAGCTTTTGAATGGGATCAGTTCACACTCGCATCACTTGGTAAAGCCGGCAAAATAGCGCAGAACACAGCTGCGCCTTGTGCCGTGCATTTTTCACATGGTCTGAGCAGAAGGGCAACACAAGTGGAAATACTCATGATACTTGACACCAAAATTGCACTGCACTGCTTGATCATTACTGACACACTTCCATGTTGGGTGATTACCTTCCAAGTGTGTGTCTTTCTGTTTATGTTATGGTAATCCCTAGTTGAAAAACTATATAGCCCCTCGTGGTCAGTGACAAGCAATACGAGATGCGCGTCCATCTTCGCTCGGCCAAAGATAAATCCTCTGCCTCTGTCATTCATCGCTCACCCACCGCAGTTGGACGGGTGACCCGCACTGCAGTGAACTGAAAGCATGAGAGTGGCGTCACACTGCTTTGTCAGGAAGCATTTCAGGCAGGTTCAACTGTCTCTCCCACTGGTGTTTTTGAGGTTGTGTCCACCATTCAACGTGGTATATTCTAAAACACCCCTTTTTTCTGTTTTGGCCCTCAGTTCACAGCAAGCCGGCATTTTCCACAAATGCTCTCCGTGGTGTGTAAATTTGAACACTCATCTGTTGTTGTAGTGTGGAAAGTGAAACATGAGTTTTTTTGAAGCCACTGATGTAGGATTTGTCATACGACCGAGGCTGTAGCCTAGTGTCGAGCATGTGCAGGCCTACACACATGGCCCGTGCGTGCTCAGTAGAGGACTTAAAAGTGTTTTTGGGCTATTCAGTGTGGCCTGCAGGTTTTTGGCAAATGGTCTGGAAGTGGTATGAAAACACCAGTGTGCTGCAGAGTGAATGGAACATCAAAACAGTGTTGTAAGATTTACCCAGCTTACTGTGGACATGACCTCAGTGTGCGCCCCCCACCAAGTGAAGTTCACAACCATCAAACTACCAAGCAAGCGCAATGATGGGAAATGAAAATGACACTTCATTGGTGCAAAAGCCCACCGTCCACCTTGCACCATCACGAAATTAGAGCCCGACTTTCCTTCTCAATCTCTCTCTCCCCTGTCTGAACAAGTGACCAGTTTCATTTCTCAGCAGCAAAGAGCCACTATGATTTTTTTTTTCCTATATTGTTCTGCCTCATATATATATTTTTTTACCTCTCGCTCATTCTTCTTCCTGAATTTGACCACTTTCTGGAAAAAGGAGCTCCCCCTTCGCCTCGAAACCATCATGGACTTGGACACAGTGCTCATAGCTCTATCACCACTAGAACAAGACCTAGTGTTCTCACCACGGTTATCTTTTAACATATTCCTGAGAAAGAGCCCCATGCTAATCTCTCACTCCCAGTGATGGAGGCGTGTCAGGAATGTAGCGTAGCATACCTAGAGGAGTTGACCCAATAAATCATTCTGCATCACTTCAGATGTGTCTCAACAATTCATTCACTGTATGGTGAACAGCCTGCAGGGGCTCTGCAGGAAGGCCAGCACACCGGCTGCTGCAGTCCTTGGGGCCGTGTCAAATTGTCAATTGGTGGTCATATCTGTCTCTTATCTCTCACTTACTCCATTCTTCACTGTCTGTCTGTCTCTCCTCTCTCAATCTTTTCTCCTTCTCCACCTAGAGAAGACCCTGGCTGCGTCTTGTTTGGCATGTGCTGATGCTCATGGAGCTTTCACTGTCTGAGAATGTGATCATTCCCATAATCCCTCATTTACATTTTTAAGCTGTTTTCAGTGTGACGGGCAAGTGGAGACGTGATTCTCTGTCACAGTGCGAATGGACAATGTCATCTTGGGCTTCTGTAATTGTAGCAACAAGAATGCCAAGTGTTAACTGCACCGAACGGTGAAGAGAACAGTTGTGGTACTGCCAGCTGAAAAAATGAAATATATATCTGTGTGTGTGTATGTGTGTGTGTGTGTGTGTGTGTGTGTGAAGACCTTATATAAGAGATGGACACAGCTGTTGACACCAATTTTCAGCTTTTCAGACTCAAAGAGCCAAGCCGTCTGAGCAGGAGAGGACAAATCATTTTGACTTATATCACCCTGATAAAGGATAACAAGTATTCAAATTTGTTGGAAAAAGATTGTACTTTTTCTTCCAATGTTTACTGTTTTCATCTAATCATTTTTTATATGGTAATGTGGTAATGGTAATGTTACATCATAATATTAAAAAACTATGTCAGGTGCCTCAATCAGTTAACACTTCTGTTATAATTATGTAAGCCTATTATCAGAACGATAGAGTTGTGATGTTTTCTCTAACACTCAACTGCGTTTTTCTCATTTTCTCTATTTTTGTATGAGGTGAAAGTGATTGTGAAGAGCTGTAAATTTATTGTCAATGTCAACCCTCAGGTAACATCTGTCACATGAATTCATGATGATTTTTTTTGTTGCACAGCCAGTAATTGTGGTTGTGTCTTACAAGGTCTTTTTTGCTGTTATCATGCCATGCACAAGTTTGACTTCTCAGACTATCTGACTGCTACATGCCTTCCAGGAGAATTTACAGCTATGGAAATTGACTTTAAGCCTAGCAAGAATTGATGGGATTTAACGGGCAGACAGACAGTCCCACTTCAAGCCCCATGCACCAATCACACAGCCAACACGGCTTTAGTAGACCAGCCTGCTGCCATTAATACAAGGCTGGGTCTGTAGATATACTGCACGACTGGGTATCCACTCTGTCATTCATCCATATAAATCTATGGCATCTGTCAAACGTTGGAGGCACGGGGCACCCAAAGCATGTATCCTGTGCATGTGCCTGGAGCTAAAGAAGGCACCGTTTACAGTGCGCTCGCCACGCTGAAAACGACCCCTCATGTAGAGTGAGATGAAATCTATTTGTGCCGTGAGGCTTGGTTATACTATGTCCTAGAAACTCAGGGAGAGTAATTCACATATAAGTTATTTTTATTGCTTCTGTCCGTGTCACCATTCCGATTTGATGAGGTTCTGTGTATTTTCGAATTTATTTATTTTTTTCCCCTTTTAGCCCTGCTACTCCCAGCGGACCCTGCATTTAGGTGTAAAGGGCAGGAAACTCGTAATGCTAATTGTAGGTAATGGTGGCCTTTCAGGTTCACCTGATATGCAGACCTGTCACCATCTGAGTGTCACTCACTGTGGCCAAGAATATTTAAGATTCATGCAAAGATAATGGCCCTCATGTGCAAAAGGTTAGAGTCGAGAGTAGATAGTAGAGAGTAGAGTAAACTTTATTGTCCCTTCAGGGAAATTTGCGTGGGGTGCAGTGCTGCAGTCTGTTGCTTCACGAAAAAACATCACAAAAACATGAGAGGAGTTTGCCACAATGCAAGACAGTTGGTTTACATAAAAACATCTCAAAAACATAAAAGAGACATTTGACTATATACTGGCACTGACAACACGACAGCTTGTTGTCAAAGTATGGTATAGTATATGTGTGTAGTAACGTATGATTCTGCAGATTTCATGGGCAAATCTAAGGTCATAATATCATAATAAGCAATTTACACTTATTCTCACCCAATATCTATTTTTTTATGTATAGCAGACACATAATGTATGCTGCAATGCGGCCAGTTACTGTAGTTAAGGAATCTATTCTATAACAGCCTGATCCTAACAATAGTCGGTGTATGAGCTCCTTCCTGCTCAGTCATTATAAGTTGCTCTGGGTAAGACAGAGTGGAGAATTTGACCTTCCTCTTCCAACGATGGTGAAATGAAGCCAAGAATGGTACAAAAACTTTTACTCATTTATAAGCAAAATAATGTAAGTGGCGGAACTACTTGTAATGCAGAAAGCAAGAAAATGTGTCCAAGCTTAAAAATCGCATTGTAAAGCTCTGGAACACTTATCCAAGGCACTAGCGTATTTAGCAATGCGTTTCCAATCAGCGCTCTTCCTCAGACACTGATAAGCGGTCCACAGATTTTCAATGTGATTTGAATGAATGTTCTTAGTCTGTTTATTGCAAGTGGTTTCCCTCCACCTGTTATTTTGCCTAATATTTTTTGCCAGTTTGGGAGTACTTTATAGTTTTCCAGCTTTTTTTTTGCCTAGTAACTTAGTCATTTATAATCGAATTGGCCTTAGTTTGGAAGAATTCATCAAGCTGTGTCAAACATCCAGTTAAATTACTCTTAAAAGCACAGCAACTCTCATGGCTGAAGCTTTTATAACACATAGTTAACACAGCTGTGATTGCATGGCTGATAGCACGACAACAAGAATTAATCAACTGTGTTGTACAGTATAGCATTACCAGGTAATAGCTATGTATAACATTAATCAATGCCATGCAACTTGGCTGATCATTTGTGAATACTGACATTATCTAGAATGTACCAAAGATGTTTACCCACATAAAGTTATTTATCATAATTCCATGGCAACACACCGCAGCAACGAACCTGCCCTTTTACTCAACAATATTGTATAAGTGAATAGAGCTATGTATGTTTGTTTATCTATGTATGTTTGGCTCAGTATAAATACTGGAGATATATATATATTTTTTTTTTTTTTTACGCATACACACACAAACAAACATACACACACAGCAATGCATTGAAATAACTATTCGGTGAAATGAAAGAACATTTCCTTAGGCCTGATAACTTGGATTTGCATAAGCATTTGACAGGTGCTCAGCTCAGGGCGCTTTCTTTTTTCCCATGAGCCCACACTGCTCACTACTCAGATAGGATCATTTTCTAATAACATTTTCATGGGCTCTTGTGGGTGTGCTTTCTGTATGTTTATGGCCATATAAAAACACTGGAATTAGACATATCTATCAAAGAGTGCTAGATGGCGGAGCTGTCACTTACCAAACCAGCAAAGTAACGGCCCTGGAACAAAGCCTGAAACGTGGTGAGTTGGAGGCTGTAATAGCATCTTTTTATCGTGTACAGGTAATGGGCAGGTTGGCAGTTAACACCGTCTGCCTGTTAAACCATCAAAGCCGATAGATGTGGGCTTGTCAGAACATGACAACCCTTCATTTCCTTCAAGACTACCCCTCTCCCTGTTCCAACACACACACACACACACACAGACATGCACCTCAAACGCACACATAAATGGATGGGTGAGGTTTTCCGTGATTGACCTCTTGAACTTGCCGTTTGACTAATTTCACCTCTGTGTGGGAGCCCCAGCCCCCTCCCCTTCATTTTCTCCACCTCCGTCGCTCCACTCATGTCGTCTCTCTCTGTCTGCAGACCTGAATGAGTGTGGGCTGAAGCCGAGGCCCTGTAAACACAGGTGCATGAACACATATGGAAGTTACAAGTGCTACTGCCTGAATGGCTACATGCTGATGCCTGACGGGACCTGTGGAAGTGAGTCTCTCTCTCTCTCTCTCTCTCTGTCTCTCTCTTGCTCTTTTTTCCTGTTTATATTTTCACTGTGTGTTTTTTCACGATCTCTCTCCTGCTTTGTAGCCCGGTAGTGCTACAAAGCAGGGCTTTGAATCGAGAATCCTTTCCACACTTCAGGACAAATGTATTCAATCGAATGCCTACACAAGGCGATGTCGATGACATACATTTTATTACTGCGAAACACATTCTCCAAGCCTTGCTGCTACCTTTGACAGCGGCCCCACAAGCCTTTGATAGAATGTTTTGATTAAAGCCCCACGTTGATCCACTTCATCATACGTGCACTACAGTCAGAGGGACCCCTGTGAAGAACATAAGAGGGCCAAAATGAAATATAGAAAAGAAACACAAGCTGCAGACCTTCCAGTAAATGTGTGGTTCTTATTGGCTGCCCCGAGGTATTCCACAGAGTAGCAGTCACTGCCTGTACATGCCTCCACGTTAACGCTGCCTCCAGATTTAGATTTTTTCCCCCCCTCATAACGACTTTCCCCTCACATTTCCAGTTGCGGATGGCGTGACTCCCAATACCTCTGTAAATTATTCAGTGCTTCTTTTATCACAAGAAAATTTTAGTTACCCCTTTTTAAATCTGAACTGTTTGCCACTTGAGGCAATCACAACCTCCTCTCGGCAGCAGTGTTGTGTGATGATAGTGTTTAACACCCTGCCGCTCTTCTTTTCCCCATTCTGCCGCTGTGATCAATAGATCACTGTAGCATTTAATCAACCTGGACTGCCTCACTCATCAAACTGTACTCCAGGGTGCCTGCGGCAACTGAGGTAGTGGCGGCAGCATCAGCCCCTCTTTTAATTTCCTTTTTGGGCTCTGGAGTTATTGAGAGAGGCCGACCAAAATCTATTCCATTATATTATTATTTTGGAGGGTCTTGAGCCACCCGTTGTGACTCACCAGCAGAAGCACTGCACACTGGTGCTTTGATGGGGTGAAGATAGGCTTATGAGCAGGTAAGTGAGAGAGAGGATAAGCGTGGGTAAAGCGGGATTGCACAGGCTAAGGTTTCCGCAAAGAGGGACTGTGCAGCAAAGGAATCTAATAATGGCTGGGTGTGTGCTGTTGTGTTGTTTGCACCCTGGGGTCATCCTGACTAATATCAGGAGAGTCGGGCAACGGGCCTGGCCTTCAGACAAGAGGCTAGAGAATAAAGATAAAGCTGTTTGTGTGCGCCTGTGTGTGCATGTGGCTGTGTGAGAGAGTAAGAGATAGGAATAACTTGCGATATGCATGTTTCTGTGTCTCCGTCGTGGCACCCTCGTGCGTATTAATGTGTTTCCTTTGTGTCCATTAGATGCCCGCACTTGCGGCATGGCCAACTGCCAGTACGGCTGCGAGGTGCTGAAAGGAGAGGTGCGATGTCAGTGTCCGTCACCAGGTCTGCAACTGGCACCAGATGGAAGAACCTGTGTGGGTATGTCCACGCTTCTGTGTAACAGGCTTGAAAATCGAGCCTCATTATATTACTCCCTGCTAGGAGTAAGTCTTGTAGAGCAATATGGAAGAGAAAGGGCTTATTTGGTCTTGTCAGCCTTTGAAATTGCTGAGTGATAATCGAACGCGACTGTTTTGGCAGGGATAGAAAGAAACCTTGGCAATGAAAATGCAATTTAGAGAATCAAACAAAACCTCTTACCAAGCAAAGTGGAAACTCATCCAGAATATTTACTAGCACTTCTTCTTTTTTTTGTGCAAGGACATCAGCGACCTAATAGTTTTGGCAACCAAATGGTGATTTTATCCCTCTTGCTCTCTCCATGCTTTATGGTTGAAACCAGATCAGTAACCAGACCCCCGACCCCCTTTCTTCCATTGCCAGTTTTACGTGGCACAGCTCCTGAGATGGTTAACTCACAGCTGGAAGAGGGCCAGTCGAGGCAGTTAACCTGTGTCAGGTTTAAATACAGGCTGCCCCTGTTATATATGGGGAGAGTCCCACTTAACTGAGGGCAGGCTAATGGGGGGTGGAGCTCTGAAACAGGAGGGATATCAATCATGAAGAGCGATGGAGGGGGAGGGGAGGGGAGGTTCTGTGCCGCAGGTGTTGGGACGATTTAATGGATATTTCCTGAGATCCCATAATCCTGGTGGAAATTGGAGGTTTTGCGGAGCGTTTCTGACCAAAGTTAGGGAGGTCATTCCGTAAAGTTGGTCTGAACTTGTGTTGCTGTTGTTGTTGCCAAGGTCTTGCTAAAACCCAGACAACCTAAAAGTACTGAGGCACACTTGTTTTTACTAGTTAACATTCTGGTTTGCGTTACGTTTTTACTGGGTCCAGTTTAAGCATATAAAATATACAGAACAATTCTCTTCTCATATGGATTGCATACATATGTTACTTTAAAATAATTAAATTAGACTGGCAATATTTACTTAATTGTCAATGGTTCTTAAAAATTCTTGGTATGCTTGTCAGACTTTAATGCACTGAATAAGAGTTAGGTTAACAGTATATAGTAAAAATATGAGAGTGTTCATTTTTTTTTTTTTTACAATTTAACCAAATAAACAGTAGTGTAGCAAACTTTTCTTTAACTACATGATTTACAGTGGGATGTTAAATTTGGCTGTTTTCAATTTGCAATTTCTATCCTTTTCAGAAAACTATGCTTTGTGTAGTGGCGCAGGATTGGTCCAGAAATCCTATAGGAAGGATATCTCAGCCCATTCACATGCAGGAAATGTAGAGTTGCTTTTGAATCGTGCCAGAAGTGCAACAGAACCCTGTGATTAATGACAATGTATAGTGATGCTTTTGCATTGTCCCAGAAGTTTCTCCATATGAGACAGCCTCATATTTCATCCGTGCCTCCGCTCGAATTTGCCGCATGAATCGACCGGTTGTCACATAAAACACAATAGCAGTCATCAATAATATCCGATAAATATATAACTATTCACTTATTTATTGATTTATTTATTTTAGCAATGGTCTGACTAGTGAGAGTAGCATTTTGTGAAGGAGAGCAATAGCAATGAATGACTTTGAGAAAACATTACAAATGTCTTTTGCCATAGTGCCTCAGAATCTGACCTCAAATCAAGTGAATATGACTTGAAATCTGCTGTTTATATGACAAGAAAGTCAGAGCTGTCTTCAAGGCCTGATAAGAATAAGCTGCAGAGAATATTTTTTAACAATATTTCCTGCCTTCTTAGTCATATACAATTCACATTTGGCAGACAATTTTATCCAAAGTGACATACATATGAGATTTTTATACACCACAAGCAAAGATCTATTGAGGAGAACAACGACATCAAGTGCTGGAAAGCTCTGGTTCCGGTTTTGATAAACATAAACAGGTACACCACACATTTGTGTTAGCGCTGTGATACCTCAGATTCCTGTCTGATTGGCTCACTTATTGTATTTCAAAAACACGTTGTAATTCACGTCTGCTAGTATTTTATTGTCTGACAACGTTTTTTTTCAACACATTCAAGGAAAATAGTGGCTCTCCACATAGAAATACACATAGGCAAAGGAAATAAGTGAGACAACTGCAAAACACAGACCAAATAACAGTTTCCATAACAACTGAGAAATTGCTAGTATTGTAATTTTTTCAAATAAAGTGGTTTCTCCTTGGAGTTTTAGGTCTGATGTATTAGAAATTACTGCCTAGACAAGGTACATGTGACACAGTGCAGTTTCTTCACCCTTTTTGTTTTTTTGTTTTTTTTTTTAAAACCTGGGAGCTGCTGTTGGCCGGTAAATAGCTCTTACTGGAGTAGTTTGGGATTAAGTGACTCGCTGATGACAACATCAACACTTGTCAGAGAGGGACGAGGGAGTGTTGCACATTCGCTTCACCCGGACATGTTTTCCCAGCTGGTCCAGGTGTCTCCATTTATATTACGGCTCTTATAAACAACACTCCCTTAAGGACTCTAGTGCCCTCTGACTGCACTACGCAGCACATAAATGAATAATTTTTAAGACAAATCCTCTGAGCTTGTAGTCCGCTAAATATTAATGCCTATGTGCCTGCAGAGGTGATCAACAGAAACACTTGGAATAGGCCTTTAAATAATGAAACAAGGTGCTGTGCATTGTATTATGCTCACTGGTACAGAATATATAATCCAGTTAGTTTATTAATGAATATTAACCAGGGACGGGGAAGAGATTAGGGAATGAGGAAAAATGTTTGTTTAGTTTCGGAATAAATTACCATTTCACCCCCTATATATTAATAAAAATCATTGAATAGAGTATATTTTGCAAATTGAACATTTCCTTCCTTTCAGTAAGCTCAGTGTGTTTTCTTCTTTCAGATGTGGATGAGTGCGCCACCGGAATAGCAGTGTGTCCCAGGTTCAGAAAATGCATCAATACCTTTGGTAGCTACATCTGCAAGTGCCATGAAGGGTTTGACCTGCAATACATCAACGGCAAATACCAGTGCATAGGTATTGTAATGAGCTCCCTGTAGTGAAACTCCAACAAGCAAAACCTTAAAGGTGCTGGATGCATTGAAATGTTGTGACTCATAACCGAGTTACTGTGAACAGGGCAGGTGTTGTCGTCGTTCTTACATGTGATAATGAGTGAGCAAGTTTAAAATAGAGCAAGCATGCACATGAACACATTCATTCATCCACATCAGCAGTTTGGCTGCAGCTACATTTATCATACAGCCTAACAAGCTGCCATTCAAGGAAACTACCTTCAACTAAAATACTTTTTTTTTTTTTAACTAAAGGTGATTAGAAAAAATATCAGTTCAAACTACTTTGTAAAATAATTTTATCCTCAGCTGTAATGTCATATAATACAAAATCACATTGCAAAAATGATGCAATCACAAAGCAAAAATGAAATCAAAGTAGATTATTAAAAATAAATTTCTTACTCGGCCGGTGTGTGTGCCTGGGCCTCAGTGCCGGTCAAGATGAGAGTGAATCGGACATTAAATCAAGACCTGTCAGGCAGCAATACAAGAAAATGATAAATAAATACTACATAATGAATATGCTGATCCAGTCTTTTCGTTGGTTTCAGTTTGGTTTATATTGTACTTCAGCGAGAAAAAAAACACTACTTTTTCCCATCTTCTCTGTATTTTGTCTTATTTGCAAAAGTAATTTTTATTTCACTCAGAGATTTGGGATAACAACATGAAATCAACAAACATTCTTTCAAAGGCAAAAATCTTCTTGACAGTTCAATTCATTAATTCATCAATTAAATGTGTAGTAGAATGGCTGTCATAGAGTAGATTTGTTTTGCATTTTGTAGGGTGTATTCTGTATTGAAAGGTTCAGTTTTTTCTGGTTGGGTTTTACATCCCTACTAACGAGGACAAAATATGCTCTGTAACAAACTACTTACACATACTTTCAAACTAAGAATTTAGTTGAACTCCTACAAAACTATTGCAAAATATAGTTTAAGCTGAATTACTATTGCCTCAACAGGGCACATACTTATGAATTCCTGTCTTCTAAAATTTAAAATTAGTATTCCTCCCATCTGCCTTGAACAAATTCACAGCTTTACCTTGAACGTTACTGAGTAAACAGCATCTGGGAAAGTACCAATAGAGGTTAAGCGATGATAGCTTCAGGATCGGGTGGCGATTGCGCCTGAAAAGACTTTGCAGACACCCTCAGTGTCTGTGATCTCCGTCAGGATTTTGCCATGCAACTTCTCATATTGATGTTTTGCTAATAACATTCAGTGACTGTGGACTGTTATTCAATTAAGCTCTTTCACCAACATGACATGTGACATAAACTCTCGGCTCTCTCTCAAGTGGATGTGAAGCAATTAGCCTTTGATATTCTTCTGCTTCTCTGTCTGATTTTTTTTTTGTTGTTTTGTTTTGTTTTGCTTATTTCAGATGTGGATGAGTGTTCATCAGGCCAGAGCCACTGCAGCAGCTTCGCCACCTGCTACAACACACCAGGCTCATACAAGTGCAAATGCAAAGACGGCTACAGGGGGATGGGCCACGACTGCAAACGTAAGAACCGAGAATAATTTTCCTGGCAAAGGGACTTGGGGCCTCACATTTGTTTTCTTTGGTTGTGTTTTTTAAAAGGCGGAGAGGAGAGCAGCAGCAGAGAGAGAAACAGCCTTGAAACCTTTGCTGGAATTCCTTTCTTTGTAATGGCTGTCATTCACTCCTTAGATTACCCTGCTCCCTTATCACATGTGCCCTGAATGAGCCTTGGCTCTTTTTTGACATCTGGCCACTTTAATCTCAACAGAAACAAGGAATCATATGCTTTGTGGTAGTTTGTCCTCAGGGTGAGTGTCTTATTTGGCTAGCTTGCAGACAGCTCATAAGTCTGTGTCACTTCTGTTTTTGCAGCGGCTCAATGGCCAATAAGTCATTTACGATCATTATTCTTCGCAGTTAAATTAATCATCCAACAGAAACAACTGCACACCAATCTATGCGGCACAGAGGACACCTCCTGGCACAGCGTCCCGCAAATACTTCTCCCTGTCGCCTGCCTGAGGGGCGTGTTACAAAAGTGCTTTGGGACTGGAGTTGCAATATCCTAGTTGTGTATCACATATCAAAGTCCTCCCTGTAACCGGAGACAGCAATGGCCGAGTTCAAGCCGCTCACCTTCGTCCACTCTCATTCCTCACGCATGAAGCCCTGGTGAAGTTCCTCTAAATCTCTGATTCTGTGCTCGAGCTGACGGATCTACGGAGGAACAAAGACGGAGGAGGTGTAACTTTGATGACATCAGCAGAGTGAGGGTGATCTTGAGGGCATCGCTGCCTCTTTGAGGGAAAAGATCACTACAGACACAGATCCTGATGCAGCGAGGCCTCGGGCTACAAGCGCACAACGAATTACTGATCAGGACGCGCACGTGGGCAGGGGTTCACTTCATCAGAAAACAGTATTTCACTAATGTGGACATTATCACCAACTTGGGGCGTGCTGGTTGCTCAGTTGGCTAACATGCATGCTGCATAACCATGAGAGCTGCGGTTTGAATCTGGCCCTGGACATTCAGTGCATGTCATCTTTCCTGTTCCTCTTTGGGTTGTCAGATAGAAGCAACAATACCCGAAAAGGTCAAATAAAAGTAACAATGCTTGAAAAGTATCCTCAAAAAAAAAAAAAAAGGAACATGAACTTGTAGCATACTGATTTTACACAGAGGTCCATCTGGTATTTTGCCAGGGAGAGCTTTTGTTTCAGTTAGATTTGAGCCACGTGACTCGTTTTTTAAAGATGGTAACATTTTGTTAAGTCTCAGTAAATGCTAGAAAAGATGAAGAGCTTTTTCTCTAAAGGTTAAGCTGATCAGTACAGTGCCTCACCAGTTCAATGCCTTATTAAATCTTAATTTTTCATGTTTTGGTGCTCCACCTGTCTTCTCTTATCATCTCAGCCATTCCTAAGGTGGCCATTGACCCCGCGAGACCAGGGCAGGTGCCTCCAAATCATCACAACCGCATCCCAGACTTGGACCATCGGAGGACCACTACCATCCGCCCACCACTGACTTCCAAGCGAATCTCCCCCGTTATACCCAAAACAACTGCAGCTACTACCACGACAGCAACAACCTCCACCAGAGCGCCTCTCCCCCCAAAGAGGGTCACACCTTCTCCAGGCAGGCCAGCAATTCCCACCAGGAAACCCTTTGTCCCCACCAGGAAGCCACCGGTACCCACACGCAAGCCGTACGTCCCGCCAAGGCCAGTGGTTCCCACCAGACAGCCACCGCAGCCAGAGGTCACCCCTGTGGACAACACTATCCAGAAGGAGGTCACCAAACAGAGAGGCGACGTCCACAGTAAGAAACGGCTTTTGATTTTCTTTTTCTCACCCGTCCAACTTACTTGTATTACTGTATGCAAAAAGACACCTTCACTTCCCTGTCAAACCATTCATCTTCATCACAACTTCCCTGACAGGCTTCAGCCAACCAAATTGGAGACTATTTGCATTTTCTTTCATCTGAATCCTGAAACATTGTGTTTGATTATGAAAGATGACAAAACAAAATTACATCCTGGCAAATTGAAGTGAAGTTGTCTCCTGACACATGATTTGCATCACATTACTCATTTCAAATAGAAACCCCACAAACACATGATTGGTGCCACTGGTCTGAGCTGCTGGCAGTCAGTTTTAAATCGGCATACAGTACACCTGTCCACTAATCCTTGACATAGTAAAGTAATATATGTAGCGCTCTAAGACATAGGAGATTTGCAGACAGTTTCTAATGTAAACTGATTCATCTGGATCAAATGGTCACAAGGCAAGCAAACTGTTGAACAGGAGATGCTATCAGGGACACAGTTGATGACGATGTATATTAATGCAAAGTGGCTGACTTATTTTTGATTTTCACTTTTAACCTGAAACAAAGCTATCAGACTCACTGAGGATCTGCGTCAGACCTTGACTTAAGTGCATGCTTTGGCGCTTATTAGTCGGTTTTTACATACACACCCCACAGCACCAATTTCAACCCAGGAGTTCCGCGTGGGAATATGTGACCTCCCGCAAGATGTGCACTTGAAGTAATGAATATGCAAATCAAGGCACATCCACCTTCACATTACGATACACAGATTCCGACTCCGACTTGGAAACGTGAAAGAAGCAGCGTCCACGTCTGCTGGATCACAGATTAGTCCAGATATACTGCTCGGCTCAACTTTGTCTAGTTTTTTGCTCAAGGTAATTATCTTCCTGGTTACAGATCATATACACACACACAGAGATTTTCTCCATGTGTCACATGATGTTCTCCTTCAAACATGCTGCTTTGACACCAGGATTCATGTTTTATTGCCAGTCTTTGTTTTAGATTATCCGCCATGAAAACTAAAAGACATCATTCCATTTAAGGAAAAAAAAAATAGTAGATATGTTCAAGCTGTATGTGTGTATTCAACTTTTTCCTCCCACAAGGTCAAATGCTCTCACCTCAGAGACTTGTTGGTGAATTAGACAGCATGAAAGCATGAGATTGGTTTACTGTATGTGTTTTGGATCTGGAGCCAGCATCAACACTGAAAAAGCGTGGTTTCAGTTGTTCGTTTATCTGCCACTACAGACTTTTTGTGTTTCATTTTCTCACACTGCTCAGATTTCAGAGAAAAAAGAGTGACAAGCTGCTCCGTTGGCTGTTCTCTTTCTATTTTAACAAACTTAATCCGCGTTGCTCTAAGTCTTTTACACGTTCTGAATCGGGACCAAACTTAACGTACAAGGCAACAGAAACAGAGAATTAGTGGAAAGCAGTTCTGTTACCCTAACAGTATAAAAAAACAATCACACTAAACTGTCCCTGCGTCTCTTTTTCCCCTGTTTATACTCATCTTGCCATACAGCGCATATTTTTGGCTGGCCTCCAATCACTGAGCATTGGTAATGAAGTGAAAGCGCTCCTTTCTCATTGTGTGTAGTGTAATGCATAGACAGTGCAACTCTGTGTTTACCAAAACTTAACAGTAAGCTGCTTTGACGGAGAATTGGCAGCCGAAATGCAGCAGCAGAGTGGAGTATAAG
This sequence comes from Myripristis jacobus, assembly GCA_900302555.1. Lineage (NCBI taxonomy): Eukaryota > Metazoa > Chordata > Actinopteri > Holocentriformes > Holocentridae > Myripristis > Myripristis jacobus. The sequence continues at coordinate 35,420 of OMLB01063263.1, read as the reverse complement.
AGGTGAGATATTGTGGTTCCAGCTCACCTTGCCAGATGGCATCAGATAATTAGAGAAAGGAAAGAGGAGAGAAGATTACATTAACACCTGCCTGCACTACTTGAGGTAGACATCAATCTAATAGTCCTGCACTAAAGCAGGGCAGTTCCAGAAATCAGGGCGTCTGTAAGATGTTTTAAATAAGATAAGACAGAGAGAGAGGAGGCACCACACAGTGAGTCAGATAATTACATTTGAATGAAAATAATTTGAATAATAGCCCTCTTGTGTGCACAACACATCAATTGCGCCTCAAATGTGGGTGTTGAAATTGAGCGCTTTAGGGGGCTTTGTAGTTTACTTTTCGATCTGGACTTGCACAAGCACAATAAGAGCAACAGCATCACTGATCTACGAACAGAGTGGAGGATAAATACATTGCATCTGACCAAATGAGAAAAGAAGAAATATGCATTATCAAAAACAAGATCATCAATGCACGTGTCCCATTATCTCAAAAAGATGGGGGAAAAGAAAGCGTTGAACCACTTGATTGGAGCTTTGTTTACACAGCATTTTGGCAGAGTACAAGAAATTGCCCCTTGAGCATTGCCGTTCCTGACCCAACAAACATTTGCCAGGAATGAACCAGACAAAGTCAAGACGCAAGATAACGGGGAGGGGGGTGTTTGGAAAAAAATCAAATTTATCAGTTGCTGTAGCGTAGCTGTTGACTCACGGAGATGGATTGTCTAAAGAAATATTTACTTAATTGTTTGTTCCCCCACAACGTGACGTGGTACAGCAGCGAGTGTCACATCTGATGAAACAAACAAATAGCAGCATGTAAGACTAGACTAGAACATTTATATCCCTATTTGCTCATACTCATGTTTACACAGTGATTGATGCTTTTCATCCTGACATGTTGATGGGGTGACTTTCACTTCATTGCAGATAGGCTGGACAGAGAGTCATTTTATTTATTTATTTTTTATTGCTCGCTGTCACAATGTCACCTTTCAAGTTATTGTTTCTTTAACATCCAGAGAATAGCGGTTAACTTGTCAACTGGGAAAGCTGCATATTACCTGACTATTCTTGGTGAAACCCAGCAGCCTGCTCCAAATAATATTCCACTATTGGATGCAGCATTTTTAGGAGACCCAGTTCCTTAAAAACACAGGCACACATATGCACATACACACACACACACAGAGAGAGAGGCTGGGATGCCAGGGATTGCTGGAGAGCCTGGAGGAAGTGTGATCTCTTCGCTTCCAGATTCCTGAGACTGTCAGATCACATCCCCAGTCTGCCAGGTGGTATGACACAGCACAACGAAAGGGCCCTTGCAGTGCAGAGGCAGACTGGAAAGGGGCTCATGTGGAGGAGTCCAGCGGGGTCACAGTTCAAGTGCAGGCCACTGAGTGTTTGTGGCGTAGGGGCAAGAGTCCGGCTGAGAGATCGGGAACAGGTTTATCTGTCGCTTGCTTCTTGAAAATCCACTGAGTTTGTACCCTCATACTGAAATACAGCAAGAGTAAGCATTCATCCTCTATAAATTGATAGTCTTTGTCTTAATCAGGAAAGATGGCGGTGAGATGCATCATACCACCAAATTTTGTCAAAGTCTCACCAGCAGTGTCTCAGATATCATGTGACATATGGACAAACAAATAAACAAAGGTATTGCGCCCCTCAGTCTAATCAGGGCAGTTTTAAAGGTGCACTATGTAAAATTGCATTGAAGTGAGGAACCTCTAGACTCCACTGGAAAAAAAAAAATAGTAAGCATAACATTTGCAACCCTCTCTCTTACAAATTACATTCCCGTATAATTAAACTGCACTCTTAATTACGTTAAGGGGAAAGCATATTTTGTCAGGGATTACGTTTGTTTCCAACGTATCACAAATACTTTTCTAGTTAAAGTATTGTGCATATCATGTTAAGTGGCATTTTAGCCTTTTTTTTGCTTTAGCCACCAAAACCACTTGGTTATGTTTAGGAAAAGTTAGGTTTATGTATAAAAAACCATCCGCTACCCTGCCTAGCTCCTAGCGTGGACTTCAGATTAAAGATTGATTTAGGCTCCTTTTTGCATTCACGCCATTTATGGTTCCTGTGGTTGAAATGGCTTGAATGAGCGGACTTCTCTTTTTCTTCAAAACTTTCTTCCTTGTTTGTTTATCAAGGAAGTGATACATGGGAAAACTAACACCCCTTCCTGGTAGTCACTTAACCCGATCTTCATCTCCAAGCATAAATCAGCCTTAAGTGAAACATCCTTTTGACACATTACAAACGTACACGTTCCTCTCAAGACACAACTGAGAATGCAGTTTAGCTGTATGAGAATGTAATTTTTAGGAGACAGGGCTCAAAATTCGATGTGTCGAGTTCTCATAGATGTCATCGTCAGTCTGAGTCACACTTTTTGGCAGATGTGCCTCATGAGTCCTCACTTCAATCAGCCCCCAGCCTTGCACCTAAGAGCATCTAAAGATGCTAAAATGGAGCAATGAGATACATCATTCTCTGGAGTTTTCCATGTAAACAACCTAGATTTGTTTACATGAATTACTTCACACATAGTTTGTTGTTAGACCCCAGTGATTATGTTGAATAAATTTATGATCTTCAAAAACAGTCAGAAAGTCTTTAATTTTTTATGTTTGTTTTTTTGTTTTTTATGTTTGTTTGTTTTTTGTTTTATGGTTATGACTACAGTCAAACCAGTGTCGTAGCGCCCCCTTTAGGTTGAACAGAGTCATTTTAAAAATGCCAGTACAGAGCAATGACACACATTATTCTCCAAAGTTTTCTCAAACTCTTTTGTCAGAATCTCTGGCATTTTCATCCCAGTAAGCCAGGGTGATGTGATCAAAGGGGCTGCGGTACAGGAAATCTCACACTGTAGGATTAAAGGGATAAAAGCAACCTTTTATGCTCCACTTGTCTGTTGACCTTTAATAAGGGAGCTTGGCCTGTATATTTTGGGTAGTGTGACCCCACAAGAGCAGGAAAGAAGCTATTTCAGGACTCTGCACCGGCACGCGTGTCTCTGTGTGTGTGTGTGTGTGTGTGTGTGTGTGTTTGCTTCTCCAGCTTGTACTGCTTCAATATGTTGTCAACATTCACGCAGGCTCAACATAATGATTTCCCCTCGCTGTAACTTATTCACCATGCCAGCTTTCTTCTCTGTGAATCAAACCTTGACTTTTGGTAATCTCTCTCGTGTATTTTCGTCTCAGCTGTCTGTTCAGTGCTGCCAACCCCTTAAAAAAAAACTCATCTGGCTACTCTTATATGGCAATGTTTCTGAACAACACTTAAATGTTAGAAGTGCTCAGTTGTGGTTACGCAGGCACGAAACCATGCCATTGATTATTTCATCTTGGTGTATCCCAGATGTTCCTTTGCTGCAATAAAACAAGGCCACGCAATAGCCACAAGCAGGGATGGCACATAAAATACCTCTGGTAATCTTTTATCTAACCCTGTCCCTGTTGCCTCCCTCCTCAGTTCCCCGAAACCACGGCCACAACACTGTCCTGGGGATCGACTTTGACATTGAGCTGGGCAACACAGCAGACGAAGTGAGAGACGACCCAGGTAAACACAAGACATTTGACAGAGGCGGGCCACAACACAGCCGCAAACAGGGGAGCTATAACAACAGTGGGCGAGTTGCATTTGCAGTGGGCCAAACAGAGCTGACAGTCAACCCCTGCAGCGGTGCAGAACTGCTGAGGGAGAGATACGATGAGCAGCGAGCAGATGTGTTTTGATCGGGCTTCACCAAGAGGTGACGCACGACATCTGGCCGTCCCGTTTTAAATAATGGCCCACAGCCCAAAATGTTCCGCCACACTTTTCCGCTTCTCACATTATGTTTGCTTGATTGCATCACTGCTTGAGTGATTAATTGATTAATTTGGGAGCAGATTACTGCACTGGTCATAAGTGCCATAACACTTGATGTTTAGCTTCTGCACCAATAACAATAACACCGTGGTGCTCAAACAAACCAGAATTGTCTATCACATCTGGTCTCTGTTATTTACTGATGCCGGCGGTATGGAGTTTACATCATCTAATGATTTAGCTACCGTATGCACTTATTTTGATTCACGGCGCATCATTGGCAATGTAGTATCAAGCAAGAGGGCGTTTTCACTGGCTCAGAAAATAAACAGAAATATTTTTCACAAACCCATCTCAGGGACAAAATGATGGATGCTATTCTCCTGTTCAGAGACATTTGTACGGCAACGCATGGATAATATAGCAGTTGTTTTTGCTTGTGTTCCTTTGTTATCGTTTTCTAGAGAGCATTGTATAGAACTCATCAGTCATATTAAATTATTACTCACTGTCATAATCATGATGCATTTTATTAGGGTTCGTGTACAAGACAGTATATCTTGAGAGGTATTACACTTGCACACACACACACGCACATACTAACACTCACACAGCGATGTCAACAAATCCACTCATAAAAAAAACAAGATTTACTTGAATGAATGGATTTTCTCTGGCCATTTAAGCAAGTTCAGTCTCATTTGATCTGTCAGTGAATCGGCTCTTCCAGTGAAATCTTTCATTGTAACGATGTGCAGACTTTTATTATGCTATCATGTTCACCAGAAGGAGCTTTCTTGCTTCTGGTAAAGTCATATTCACACAGCAGGGCAAGTCTGACTCTGAGCCATCATCTAAAAAGCAGCACTGAGGCCTTTTGCGTGTGTTTACTGCACCTTTCTGAAAAGTATCCTTTATTCCCGCTAGATGCCGGGTATCTGAGCTGCTCCTTTGATAACGGTCTCTGTGGCTGGATCAGAGACAGAGATGGTGACCTGCACTGGGAGACGACGGCTGATCCATCTGGTAATTTAATGTCAGAGAACTGACTGTCTTACACACATCAGTAAGACGCATGAATGTTGTTGTACGTTTGCAGCTGAGGGAAGGGAAGCGACGTGTTTCTGTATTTTCGTTTCATTTTGTGCTGCTTTAGTTGGTTTTTCTTGTTTGTTTTACAGTCATCAAGAGAAAATGGGACAAGCCTGCTGTGTTTGACCGCAGAATTTGACCCCACTTAGCATTTTCACACACAGATACACACACTCCCAGACAATCTATAAAGGCTCCATTTTGTTGTACCCAATAACAGGTCAAGATGAAAATTACTACAGAGAAGTAGTTTGCCTTTTCTCAGGTTTCAGATTAGTGCTTTGCTTTACAAAGAGATGCAAATGAGGAGAGGATTACACCACCCTTCAGTGGCACCTGTATGGCTTTATTTTGAAATGGCAACAAGACACCATATTCTTTGAGGTTCAAATGAGGAGAAAATGTGATGAATTATGTCAAGAGGGTGTGTGGAGTCTACAAGGAGCAGCGGATTGGAACCATTTCACTGACAATTCAGCTGGCTGAGTCTGGCCAGCTGGCTAGTGTCAGGGTGTTTGTTAGTGTACTTCCAGACATCCAGGATTAGGCCTCATTTCAACCAAGTTTGTGCTCATTCATTAGTGCACATAAGTGTGCCAGTGGTAATTCTCGTTTCAACCCGTCTATGCCCAGACCTTTGAGATCTGTGGGAAAACACTGAAGTTCAGCAGATTAACAACTGCTTTCTGCAAGGCTAAACATTGACATCACATAAGTGGCCACATTGTAGCGCCTTTCACACATGCAGCAGGTATAGGAAACGCCCTGGCGATGTTATGGCAAGTGGTTGTTTGTAAACCGTAGCAGTATTGCAAGTCCAGAATATTTGCCACTCTTCCAGCTCAGGACGATGTGAAATTTGCAGGACTGTTCTAGGAGGGAAGTTGGATGAATGTGGGTTGTGAAATTATCATAACAATACAGCCACTTTTGCATATACATGAGCACCAATCACAGCAACTCAGAAAGCATGCAATCAATCTGCAACTTGGTCTTCTCAAATTAGACTTACATGCCTTTTTGATACGTGCAGTGTGCCTTTCTGAATAAAAAAAACGTGCTGCAAACAAACATAATTGCAAAAGCACTTTCCTGACACTGTTCATTGATTGATTGATTGATTGATTGATTTTATTGCACATTAACAAAGTCTTCCTCCATGTTCTTTCTACGTATATCCATGTATGTCTTTTGCTCTTGCCTTTTTCATGTCAACTGGCATTGATATGACCGGTTTGAATGGGCGCATGCTGAAATATCCTAGGAATTTATCATTTCACTACATTTTCTAGTAATGTTTACCTGATAATGTGCTGGATATTCTGTATATAATTTTTTAAATTTAGCATCATTTAGTTGTCATTGTTGTTTTAAAAAGACTTGGATAAGGACTTGATTAAAATGTGCGCATTTCACATTACAGGCAACATGTCAGAATATGCATGGCTTTTTTAATCTTCAGGCCTGTATAACAAGACAGTCTGTCCGAATTCCTTTTGAAAGAAAGTTACTGGCAAACCCTAACGACTGTGCATTGTCTGTGGTGATTGTCGGCACAGGAACCATAACTTATGCAGAAAGCCTCTGTGGCCTACAGACACTTACTGCACCCCTCTGTGGATATACATACCCAACCCTACACAGATCCGCTAGATAAGCAAAATATATTGGCATTAATTAGCTATTAGCCAGAAGCACTCTCACCTTTAAGTTTTTATTCCTAGTACATAGTTGTACTATAACCAACTAATACATAAATTAATGAGAATCAATTTCCCTGGCTGTATTTTCAGGGGGAAGAACTGTGGGTGACATCTTTTTCTCCTTAGTCTATTTTTTTCCACAGTCTTTTGTTTCACAAATTCAGCACTTGGATCCCATATAAAATCATTTTGTTTTGTTCAGTTTACAGATTCATTCATGTATTTCACACGTTTCACATGGGAAATACACCACATGTGGTTCTGGTACACATGTGATAATAAATAATTAATAATAATAAACTTTCATGTTGGACAAACCAACATGAAAATCACATGTGAATTAATAAATCACGTGGTTGTAAATACTGCATGCTCCAAAACCTCATGCTGTTTATTTCACATGTGAAATGGGAATTCGAGAGAACATGGTTCAGATCAGCTCATTTTTTATGTTCAAATCAGTTCAAATCAGTTCAAATCAATCTAATGGCAATCTAACAGGCCAGTGATTAGAGACTATTAATGAAATGAATTGAAAAGCAGCAAATCACATGGAAATGGAACTGAATTCCAAGATGAAGGCAGTTTTGTCCTATCAGTTTTGAATGAAGACACTGAGCGGCAGTGTTTTTTCCTCCACAGGTGGGCGGTACCTCACTATTCCTGAGGTGGGCAACAAGAGGAGTGGCCGAGGGGCACGGCTGGTCCTGCCACTGACCCCACCCTGGAACGACGGCAATCTGTGCCTGTCGTTCCGCCACAAGCTGGCAGGGCACCATGTGGGCATGCTGCAGGTGTTTGTGAAGAAGGGGAAGCAGTACAGTCCAGCAGTCTGGGGCAGGACAGGGGGCAACGGCTGGAGGCACACCCAGATCACATTATGGGGCACAGGCCTGGAGAGTGTAAGTCAAAGAACTTCACTTACAGCCACACACATCTGCAAAATGTATATTATTATTCCTTCAGACATTGCTGCGAGCAGTGAAGAGAAAATAATCTATCCTTGTTCATAAAAAATAAATTAGTGTATCGTTGTACATTAAATATAGAGGATCTGTAAAATTTAGAATTGACATCAGCTTTAATCAGAAATTTAATAAATCTTCAGTGATCATAAACTGTGAGTGTTGTTTCTCCAGTGTGGGATAACTGTGCTGCTGTTCACAGGTGATCCTGAAGGGGGAGCGCGGGCGAGGCAGGAGCGGAGAGATGGCTGTGGACGACATCACCCTGAGGAAAGGCTCCTGCACAGAGGAGCACAATCTGAGGAGACTTTGATTGGCAGAACAGAGAAAGGCAGAAAGACAACAAGAGGGAAGATCATCTCAAAGAGACCAGACTCTGTTCTGACACCTCCCTCGCTCTGCCTGGGTTCTCGCTGATATCCCCCCAGCCATCCTGTGAACAAGATCCAAAAAAAAATAAAATAAAATAACGAAATGTTAAAAAAAAAAAAAAAAAAAAAA
>OMLB01063263.1:14192-27290 GCA_900302555.1 Myripristis jacobus | reverse complement strand
AAGTTAAAAAAAAAAAAAAAAAAAGTGTGCGGGGCACAGCAAGTTTCTCTCTTGACTTGTCTATGAATGATAAGACTGAACCAAATCTCATGGACAGTATCCCAGCAGCAGCCCCCCACCACTCTCCTCAGCCTCCCTCTCAATCTATCACCATGTTCCCCACACACATGCATGTGCTCACCATGGAAATGCCCCCCTGCCTAACACAGCCCAGCCAGCCATCAGCCCACGTGGCTCAGAGGCCTACATTTCACCTCATTTCTTTCTGGATAGAGAATTGCTCTCTCACTGAAGAGTCTGCTTTGCCTTGCTTTGATCCTTTATCCACAAGTCATAGCTGTTTTTTATTTGCTAAGCCCAAGGATACTCAAATTGATTATGTGATTCTTTTGATCAACAAAATGTCAGAGGTGGCATATAAAAGACAAATAGTGCTTTTCATCCTTTCTCCCTAATCCAGATTACACCAAATCTGATGTGATGAATCCATGCTACATGAGTCATGACCCACCAGGAGATCCGACAGGCCCTGAGGGCCAGCAGCTGAGTTAAGCCCAGCTTTTGTCAGTCTGATCTGAGTTTTTAGTATTGGTGCTGACCTAAATCACAGTTAGACTGCAACAGCGCAACTCATCTTTTGTCATTGCAGCATTTCAGAGAGCTTGGTAGAAGAGAGTTTAAAAAATAGCATCTTTTCTACCATGATATATTATTTAAGGCTCTGAAAGTTGTTCAAACTCTCCGCAATCATGTATTTTAAATACTTGAAATGTGTCAAACAGAACCATGTATGATCTTTGACACTTAGCAAATCGACAGTTACTTTCTATTATACAGTATGTGCTTTGTTATATTAAGTGCAGTTTGTTATAAAGAAAACAATATCGACAACTTTTTAGGCTTTCACAAATTGTATTATTGTAAATGTAGTTGTGTGTACATACTCTAGAAGATCTATGATCCTATTATGCTGTGTGGTTTATACGTTATGTAAATTCATCCATGAATATTAATTGGAGAGCAAAATGAATGGTATTTCAGCTTTGAATTAAAGATGCTTAAGTTGGAAACCTTGCATAGCACAAGGCTGTGTTTAAAGTGCACACAATGTTTCTGCTCATGTGTTATGGTGTCATGCTGTGTCCGTAAATCGCAGAGCACCTGGTTGCATATACTGTGCTATACTAATGAAGGGTATCGGTTGGAAGATTTTCTGTCTGCATGGGTGCTTTCACCAAATCCAGATGTATTCAGACAAGTATGTAAATAACAAATAAATTTGACTGATATGTATTTGACATAAATCATGTTGAGTTATTCTGATCTTAGACGTTGTCAGTAACATGTTTCAGCCGGCTTTGACACCCTGACAAGTACAGCTAATTATTACCACAGTGATGCCACACAACCTCAAACACTTTTCCTAAATTGGGCCTGTGAAATTTCCAAAACATCACATCACAGTGTTGGTCTTATTTTTGACAGCATAACGATGTGAGTTTTCTCCTCTGTTCAGGTTGTTTACCCTTTTACAAGCTGCTGTGCACTGGAGACTAGAACCAGGACAAGCATTTAAGTTGAAACAACAAACATACCTGTTAATGTATTGTAAAAATACAATACTTTGGCATTAATCTATACCAGGCAGAATTTGGGCCGAGATTGGCACAGATTGTCTTTATTTCTTTACATTAAAGACTAATATTTTGCTATCTTAGCATCATCTGAAATAATAGTTTACACATCACATGCAGTATTTCACAAATTCTAGTCATTCAAAAATGTTATCAATATTTTTTTTATGTCAATGACCATAAGCAATTGAACAGTATGATGATGCACACATACACATTCAGACTCTTCTCAATATAAAATATTAGCTCAAGTTCAAGTTCAAAACTAACTGAATGAACTAAACTAACTTTCAGTAGAAATAAAAAGCGAATAGTGTCTTGAAGAGGCCTTAACGATTGCAAGTGCACTGACAAAATAGTTGTAAATCAACATCAAGAATCCAAATGGCCCAAATAAAATCTTGGTTTAAACTCTGTCATCCACACCCCGCTAAAAGGTGATTCTTATTGCATGTGTATCAGCATGGTAAACAGTGGAACAAAATATTGTTTTCTGGATGATCTTGCAGGGAGAGATTAAGGTCAGGGTTAGAAATAAAAATGATGACAAATTGCCTTTGGATAGCAGGAGCGCAAAAGTGATGTGTCCTCAAAACTGGAGGTTTATAAATAGGTGCTATCAAGTCTCATTAGTCCTCCTGAGGCTTCAGACATGTATAAAATGTTTAACATATTGTAATTCCACCTCTTTTGAGCTGTCCACACTTGATGACATGAGGGTGTGTCAGCACAGTTAAATGGCATGTTTTCTGCTCAGTGGTTTGCAGGGGTTGAGCTGTGCCTTAAACAATAATAATAATAATGGATTACATTTACAGTGTGTAGTGCTTTATCTTGACACCCAAGGGGAGAAACGCACCTCGGCCACCACCAATGTGTAGCGCGGCAGCTGTTTTCCTCCAGAGTGCTCACCACACATCAGTTTCAGGTGGAAAGGGAGGGAGTCAGAGAAGCAGTCACACGGGGGGATGATTAGGTGGCCAGATGGAGACGCCGAGGTTGGGAATTTTGCCAGGACACCGGGGAACCCCCTGCTCTTTGCGATAAGTGTCATGGGATCTTTAATGACCGTGGTGAGACAGAACCTAAGTTTAACTTCTCATCCGGAGAACGGCATCTGCTGCAGCACAGTGTCCCCGTCACCGCACTGGGACATTGTGATTTTTTATCAGCACCAGAGGGACGACTGCCCCCTACTGGCCCGCCTACACCTCCTCCAACAGCAACCTAGTTTTCCCCTGGAGGTCTCCCGTCCAAGTGCCAGCCAAGCCCACAGCTGCTTAACTTTAACAGAACCACAGTACATCTTGTTATGGCTGTTGAGTGTCCTTTGTCTTCTCCTCTGATGCAGTTGTCAGGGAAAAAAATGACCTGCAGCAAGAGAGGACTGTCACACAGAGAAAAAAGGAATTCACACTGTAGACTGGATTTTACCTCTCTCTCTTGCTCAGCCTACCTTACAGGACTCTTCAGAAAAAAAGTGCAACAGTGTAATAGGTGCAGAAATGCAGACGTCCCAGTCCATGATTGACTTTCCTCAATGCAAGCACAGCAATGTATCATCATACAGTCACCCTATATCTGAGATACTCCCACAGGCTCAGCTAGTCAGTGATCTTGGGCCTGATTGAACACTCATGAGCCCACTTACCAGCAGATCAGGTCATTACAGACACATTTGGATAACATAATTCCATAGCAACAACACATTCTCATACACAGACCTGTTCCATATACATACATGTGTTCGTTTTTATGCTGGGTATGGGACACACTGGTGTAAAAAGACAATAAAATCAAAGAAAAGAGGTCATATCTAAATCTTCATTTAAGCCACTAGGGTGTAGCGTTTTAAGGTAGAAGGTGTATCTGCATTCGCACTGGAGTAGAATTTGATCCATATTTCCACCAGGAATCATCATGTCAGTGCCAAATATGAAATAACTTTTTTCTGGTCAGTAAATTAAAGCTTAATGTGTCATAACAATATAATCATCCCTAATCTATGATTTTGTTCAACAATCACAATCAAGGAGACCAGACTGAGCATTGAAGGCACGTCCCCTGTAACGTGGTCAGGCAGGCAATCATGACTTGATCAAAGATAATTCAAATGGTTACACCACCATCCACCGTCCATGTGCATATTTGAGATTTCCAGACTTTCTATACTAAGGGGACATATTTGATGTCCCCTTAGTATAGAAGTTTTTTTTTTTTTTAAATAAACTTTACCAGCAAATATGTTTCATCTACATATAGTACTTCTTGATTATTTACTGAGGAGAGTAATCCTTTCGTATTTTAATCTCATTTAGCCAGGGGTAAAGCTAAATACATTGCATTAAAAAGTTATTATGTGAGAAATGAAATAACCATCTCCATCCATGCTACAGTCACCATAACAGCTCCCTTTATTCTTCCAGTGTCAAAGCAGTGAAGGTTACATACACACAACAGCCAGAATTTGACCTCCACCCAGAGGCGGAAAGTCATACATAAGAGTTAGAAGCTGGAATAAATCTCACCTCAAACATAAACATGTATAGTGCAGCTAAAATAAAATTTAAAAAACTGCACAAGACAAAAAAGATCACTGGCTAGCTTTGGTTAACTCAAGGACTGACATTACAACCAGCCAGGTACAGGTATCCATGCCTTATAGGAATTACAGCTGAGATGTATTATCGACCAATCAGATTAAAGATTAGAAAGCCTACCATCTTATTATAATGACTAGTAAATAAAGGATGCACCCGCCTTGAGGGGGACTGCCAATTGATCTGAAGGCCCATTATTCATAAACCCCAATAAAATGTGCCATTGGACCATTTGAAAATAAAGTCCCATTATTCCAAAACCCCTAATAGTCCACTGAAAAATCCACATTCCATAAATTTGGTTAAATTTGGGCAGAAGCTTTCTAAAGTTAAGGTTAGAGTTCTCAGCAAGGATGCAAAACTTGGCATAAGGCCGGCAGTCACTGAGCTCAAACAGTGTGTATTTTCTTTGGAGCGGTGGGAATTTGTTTTTGGGATAACAAGCCGTTGGGCTAAAAGGCTTTTGGTCCAATGAGACATTTTTCAGACCGCTGGAGTTTCAGAGTTGGACCGATGGCATGACACCCTCCGGAGCTGACAGCATAGTGCTAGCCTGAGACAATGTGAAGCACCATGGTGACCGACTGACCATGAGGACATCAAAATTATGATTACTGATAAAAATAAAAATAAAATCAGTGTGTATATTATCCAGAGAGTAACAACTAAGACAACAGCTAATCAGACACATGAAAACAAGCTTTTGTTGCATGCTTGCCCGCTGTGAGTGGCTTGGCTAATAATTTAGCAAATGCTGTTTTTTTTTCTATTGCAGACCACACCTTTATTTTTTTTAGGAACATTACATATTGATTTGACAATACTCATTTTTATTTTTTACACTGCACTGTAAAAATTCAGCCAACAAAAAAGTACGATCACAGGCTTCCTCTAACAAGAAGCTGTCTCTCTCTCTCTTTAGCGCACTCACTCACTCACACACACACACACACACACAGTGAATAAAATTTTTATTTGTTCACATATAAGGACTGCAGTTTTGATATTACAGCTCTCTCCAGACAGATGACTCTCCAAAGCCCTGTCACTGACTTCTACTGAAATGCCGAAATAAAATCTGTGCTCCATTTTTGGCCTCAGGGCAGACTTATTTAGGGCAAAAAGGGCAGGCAAACAATCCCTTTGCTGAAATCTGGAGGGAGGAGAAATTTGCCAAAAGATTTTTGCTTGTGCGTATATGTGTGTGTGAGAGAAAGGAGTGCCAGAGCATATAAGAGGAGACACACACATGGCATGAAACATGTGAGCCCTCTGGCTGTATGACAAGAACAACCCTACAGTGCCTGACTTCAGTCCTCTTGAAACCATGGAAACAAGAAAACAATCAGTGCCAGTGGGCCTTTAATGCATGTCAATATAAGTAATGAAAGATGGAAATAAAAAGTGGATTCAAAATGCTAAACAGTAGCGATGTCCTTGATCAGAGTGCACAGAGTGCATCACACTGGTGATGCTTTTCAGATCCACCCAAACAAGAGTGGCTTTACAGAGCATTGATGCATTGTCATACTTTGCAGAGTATGTGGTGTGTTTTAGTCCCTGTGTAAGGTTTTTCTGCACTTTTGATTGAAAGCGGCAGTCAAAAGGACCTCCAATATATTTGCAATAAAAAGGTTTATTTCTTAACATTGCATATTTTCAGAGTAAAGCTTTTTTATGTTCATTGAATTTAATTATTCCAGTTTACAGAGGAGTAGGAGAGATGAATGTGAGCACATTTCTGAAACAAATCCAACTTCTGTAAATTCTTTATACATGTATTTACTACTGATAGCACTGAGATGCATATGACAAATCACTCTATGTGTTTAATAATTGAGTTCTTATTTCCAAAACATTTTACCTTAAAAATAAACTTAGTAATGATGACAGCACTTAACATTTGTACCCTCATTTGTATTTTCATTTGGGTTAGGGTTAGTCCGCTTTTCAATGCAGGATTTGCCTGTTGCCTTCTATCAAGATATCTTGATATAAATCTTGATATCAAGATATCAAGATTTGCAGATACTGAGTCAATTAATGGATCAACTGATTAATCTATATTGAAGAGAAAGAGTTTGGCACCGCTGCAACGGGTCAAACTTAAAGAGAACGTGATGGCAGTGAAAGAACGTCCGCATTTATCAATCCATATTCGTCAAGCCCTGAAATCAATCTCACATCTGCTCCAGAAACGTGTGTGCTCACTTGAAAGACCTTGTAAAACTGAATTACTGGTATTTTAGGCTGCCATGGCTTTTGGGTATTGTCTGGTATCAGACCATGACTTTCTGACCTGTGAATTAATATGGCACAGTTAGGATAGAAAATAGGCTTCTTGGTAGAATAACACTTTTTAAATTTTAAAGACAAACTGCCTGGAGGGTACTTTTCTTAGATGAAACACTGCTGACACATAAACCAATTGCTTGCCAAATTTTGTTTTTATAACAGCCTTTCATCCCACTCTTAAGACTGCAAAAAAAAAAAAAAAAAAAACTCCTGTTGACAGCAACCTCTGCAACATCAGCCTCTACTTTGGTAGATTTCTGTTTCACGGCCGTTGTTCTCTGTTCCAGCTCGCATGAAGGGGAAGCAAATTTTGGTGCACCAAGCCATCCCTCACCGTACATGCATATAAGCATGGGAATGTCATACATAAATGATTACACAAAGCTTTCACTTCACAGCTGCCTCTAATTTATCAATCTACGGCGTATTTTGATCTCATTTTGGTTCCATGAGAAAGTTTCATGAATTGGATGCGGCAAGGGTCTTTGATCAGTTCCCAGTGTGTTCTTTTCCACAATAGCTTGACCAATGAATTTTCATCTTAATATTAATCAGTGAAGTCACATTCTCAGTCCTCTCCATTTTCAAGTTGTTTTTTAAATCTTAAATATATAAGCCCCTGAGAGATGTTGTTTTGTCTATGGTGTTGGGCCTCTTACAAAATATTCAGTCAATTGTGCCAACATGTACAACCTTGGAATTTTAAGGTAGAGGACACTTCTGAGATACTGAGCATCAAAGTTTTGACGCCCCCACCAACCCCACACCACCCCAGCTGGCAAAACTACTTGTGAAACCTCCAGTTAACAATGCCTGCAAGCCCCTGGCTCTCTGAATGCAAAACACTATATTCCAAGGATAAATAGAGCTTTGGTTTTATTTTTTTAACAGGGTCCAAAAGGGCCTAAAACCTTGATAATTGTGTAAGCTCATTCTGGGTTTGGGTTCTTCAAGAGTTTGTTTTTGCTGTTTATAGTCAGGGAAACTGGATGAAAATGATTTCATGGTAAAACGGTTGTTATTCAGTAAAATATGAGCACACCAAGACTACATGGCATCAAAAGAAATCAATTTAGATATGTATTTTCTATTTGACAGAGCATTATGCAAAATTGCCTTACAATACTTTTTTTTAATGTGGATTAAACTTTTTTATTTTTGTTTTCCTACTGCCCTCAATCCGTGACAAAACACTAAATCAATCAGCTACACATTTTGGTTTCAGGTTTGATTCAAGATCAATGGGAAACAGTGCTGATTATTCTATGCCAAAGCCAGAGGTTTAGTTGGTAATCCAGCTGGTTCACTATCACATGAAAAGCTGCCTTCTTGTTGTTTCTTTCCTCTCCTGTCCTGCAGCTCCTCAACCTACAGCTCTGACAGTCACGCCTGGCTGTACAGAGTTCAAAACAGCATTGTGGTCACAACCACAAGTTGTTTGAACAGTCCACAAAAACATATTTCAACATTCAAAATGCATCAAGCAGTGTAAATGTGATATTTATAAATCTGCAGTTCCTTGTATATGTGTGTTAACCTTTGTCAAGTTTGCGGCGCATAACAATAGCAAAAGAGAAGTCAATTACTGTAAATGTCATGTATGATTATATGCAAAAGTTAATAATATTCTCTGTGCTGGTCATTGTTAAGCAAATAGTTTAATCTATTCAGCTGAAATAAAAACCGCATCTGAACCAATTTATATTTGTTCTGCCAACTATATCGAATAACCAAAAAAAAAAAAAAAAAAAGAATTATATATTCCAAACATCCTGTCAAAAAGACACAATACAAGAGTGGGACTGTTTTTAATTAATGGCTGGGATGTTAGCTGTCAGTTTTTCAAACAGCCTTGTCAAATGGATTTAGTGAAAAAGTATTAAAGGGGACATTGTATGCTTTCTTTCTTTTCTGACATATGTATAATGTTACATGTCAAGTGTTCACATTAAACATGGCCCAAGTATCAAATAATGAGGTAAACGTATATAAAAGTAATCCCTTGCTACTTGTCTCTACTTTTTTTCTTCTTTTTTTCTCCATGATGAGCTGACATCAGCTTGTTTCTTTATATGGTCATCTGATCCAGGCATAGCAGGTGAGATGAGCACTGGTGAAAAAGAGAGAGAGAGAGAAAGAGGGAGAGAGAGGGAGCGCAACAGCAGTGGTTGATCGAGCTTGAGAGTGAATGAAGAGAGGGAATGGCGGTAGCGAGAACAAAGCAGCCAATCAGCGAAATAAAATGTGACTTTCTGATCGTTCCACAGCGGTTTCATTCAAGAGCACAGATAAACATGCCAGCACCTCAGCACACCTCACAATCCTGAAAGAAGGTGCCAGATTCTGTTGCCAGTTCCTGTTCCTAAGACTTCTGTCACTCTTCAAGAAAAAAAAAAAGGCCAGCACCACCTCGGCAGGCTTCCGGAAGTTGGCCAATCAGAAGAAAGTTGTTTTTTTAGGGGAGGGGGGCCTCAAAGAAACTGGAGCTAAAACAGCTTGTTTCAGACAGAGGATGAACTGAGGAGCTGCATGAAAAGCCACAATAAAATAAATTAGGATTATCTGAAGTGCGAATCACGCAAAGCTACTCAAGTGGAGTTCCAGAATTAAAAATACAGAGCTGGAAATTAGCATAATAGGTTCCCTTTAATACCTAAGAATGTGATACACATAATAAGTCTTTTTTTCCAGATAGAAACTGATTGAGGACTTGTAGACACAGGTTTAGTCTTTGATAATCAGATAGGATGACTAAGAACACAGATATATTTACAGCAATAGGCTGGGACGTAGCTGCAGGGGCTGCACTGCACATATAGAAGCACAAACACTGGGGAGCTGAGCAGCATCTGGCAACTTAAAGGTTATATAAGTTGCTCAGAGCCTCCTCAAAATAACTTTTTCAGTGTGCAATATGATCATTTAACACTTCAGCTTTAGTTTCACTTTTAATCTCATTATTTTGCATAGCAGTCAGATAACAAATGAAAATAAAAACCAACCAAGGTGACAGGAGTGGTCAAGAGGCTGAAGGCTTATGCATCAGACCTGTCGCAAAAACAATTACATGATGTAAAAAATACATAAAAAGAATAAAGAAGAAAAAACAGAAGAATAAGAACCCAGGCTATATAAAATAGATACAGAGATTAAAACTCTGTTATATTCAGATAAATTACATGGTACGCTGGGTTTAGTCATCCATAATCAACATTTTTAATGGCCCTCTGAAATCAGAAACTAAGGAGAGAAGTTTTCAGCAAAACAATGGTTAAGAACAATATTAAAAGCCTGAGATTGACTGCGATCCCTTCCAGAGCAGACCAGCCGATCTGCAAGAGGGAAAAGAAACGCTGAATCAGCAACCTGCTCAGTGACTCAGGCAGGAGGTCACAACTTGTGATTTTCAAACGAATACACTATTTTCCACATCAACCAGATCCATGGAACTTCCAGACTGTAGTGTCTGGCTTTGAAAAGTGTACTTTTTATGAAACTTCATGAACTGAGGGCCCTGATGAGATTCAACATTATGCCAAAAAGGGGGGAAACAAGGCAAGAACACAGCTTTTACAAGATTTTGTCTTCCTAATGTACAGTACAGGTCTGATCTGTTCTTACATCCCTTATATATCCAACTCACTCACTAGAAAGTCAAAATGTCAAAATGGAGACAGTGAAAACAAGTGTTTAAGTCAAGAGGGAAGTTATTTTTTTGTTATCACAGGTCAACGTGCCCATATTTTGATGTTTGACTTTTGAAATACTTTGGCAGATTCTGAACAAATGGCTCATGTGTTTTAACATGAAAATGTTGGTTTTATTTCTAGTTGGATCAGCATGCATGTATGAGTAAAAACATGAATGACTGTAGATTATCTGCTTAATTTTGATTGTGATTGAGAGGATTCAGGGTAGGCCCACAGACATGATATGCCAGAAAAAAACAAGGAATGATGCAGTGGACTCATTTTCCACTCTGATTAGTTTGGCTTTAGATGGACTATCCTTGTTCTGATTCATACAGATTCAATTTCTGGGGGGAATGTTTCATGTAAAGTCCATACTTGTGTATGAATCATTTTTACATACAGGACATATTTTGATCAAAAGAATGACCACTTCGGGTCAAAAACCTTCAATAAATATAGGCCCTGTTTGGCAAATGGGTCGTGCTTTTTTAATATGGCCCGTTTAGTTGAATTTTAGATTGAGTTTGACACCCCTGCATCACAGCCCTAGAACATAACCTTGGACACACATATTCATTTCCAGGGATGTGAAAGTATGGGGGTAATTAAAAGGAGAGAACAGAAGATAGAGAAAACCTGCCACAACTAGTAGAGTCCGGGGGCATTCTCCTACTTAGGAACATTTTGAAAGATATTTACTTACTTTCTAGTTACTTTTAAGTATATTTGCATTGCCCTGAAAACTTATTCCAACAGACATAGTGGGCTAAAACAACCCTACATAAAATGCGAAAGAAATCAATAGATGTGGGAGCTGAATGCATCAACAGGACGAAAACAAGAAGACAACAAAATTTAAAAAAAAATATCTATATCTATATCTATATCTATATGTGTGTGTGTGTGTGTGTATATAGACACACACACACACACACACACACACACACACACACACACATATACACATATATATACATGGGATGGAGAGGTTTACATATGGAAGACCTGTAGATGGTCAATCAGACCATAAGCACCTTGAAGACACAGTCCAGTGCCTGAAAAAGACTACAGCACAAACAGATGTGACTACGGGGTGTCAAGTTAAACTCTGATCCTGCCTTAGGAGGCATTTACCCCTGGTTGACTCACTGAGCCGGGCATACTGCACAGGGCAGGAGACCAGAGGCCCGGCTGATAAGGAGGCTGAGTGAATCAACATGCTGCATTACCCGCCAGTGTCTAGTGACACACTTCAAGCTATTAAGAAAGCCACAGTGTCATTTGGGGGGAAGGAGGAGGACTCAAATGCAGGAGACTCAGGCAGGACGGCGTGAGATGAAGACAAAGAGTCAGTAGGCTGCTTACGTCACGGAGGCGATACAAGTCCTGTCTCAATTCAATTTTACCGCACGGGGTCCTGCAAATGAAGCCGACCGATCCAGTCTATTTTTGACTAATTTGCAGGATACACCTCCACGATGCTTCGCGGCTGACATTACAGCCTACTTCCCAGGGTACGTTTCGGTCCTCCACAGGCTACACCGTCCCAATTCACTAAACTTTTAGTTCCGGTAAACCTGATATCGGCACCTATGTAGGACGTCTCCTACGTAGGGACCGTAGGCTGCGACCCAGTAGTCATCTAGCCCTTCGATTGAGACAGACCCTTAGTCAATAATAACTCAAGACAGGAGCTTGGAGGATAACAGGCGGGACAACAGCCTGAACTGCAAACTGGATTTAAATATGAACTGAGCACATTGGCAAAATGAAGAGGGGAGGGATATAAGACTGCAGGGAACAGAGGATAGGCTGAAACAAAAAGGAGATAATGCAGCGCAGGTGTGGAGATGAACAAACTGACATATGGGAGAACAATAGGGATAAAAGACCACAGACAACCAAGCTACTAGAAACACTAGGGAAACAGAATATCTAAGTCCAACACGGAGAAAAAGCTAAAACCAAGAGTCTTAAACAACAAGAGTCCATACAGAAAACACAAAAGTCCAAAAATACAGACTTGTGACACACCCAACCTGCCAACCTTTATCTCATGCACCAAACACATCTGATCTCCGAAGCTCAGAACAAAAATAATGTAAACACCATGCTGGAGGAGAACTGACGCTTGCAGTGATGATGATCTAATAAAGTGTTGGCAGCTTCCCAGTGACCTGTAACTAGCAGGAACTCAGGATTCACCGTCATTCAGTTGTAAATGAGTCATTCTTTAAATGTAACTTCATTTGCATTTTACATTTACATACTACCATGTGTTTTCAGCAGACTCTGTTTTGCACAAGCTGGAGTCACAGGGCAAGTCCAGTGGGCTTTAACCTGCTGATCCCTCCACCTACGAGAGAAATCTGCATGTAGTGTATGGTATATTTCCAGATTACACCTATCAACCTATCACAAAGTATGGCATATTAGTTACACACAGACAATGCTCTCCACGTAAGCGTAACACTGCAAAGATGAAATTGTTTTTCTGGCTAATGGAGCCAAATGGGAGCGTGTACTATACAGTATAGAGAGAACCTGGGAACCTGTGCAGATGAGGATGTTGAATACCATACCAACTTGAAAAGTCACCATTAGGAATGTGGGCAATAAATACTCAAAATGCTGCTTAAACACATTTTATTAGCAAGTTATTACATGCAATTAGTATTGTTTTCTCATTGGCTGTTACAGCTTTCATAAACTGCTGGAGCTTTACTCCAAAATGCTGAACATGTCACACAGATTTTAAGATATCTGAAATCATACAACAGCTTGACAACGTTGCTATTATAACTGACTATATTCAACAGAGAAGGTAACATGGTTTGAAAGAGAAAGAGAAACATGTATTACAAAAATATAATACCC
>OMLB01063263.1:0-14172 GCA_900302555.1 Myripristis jacobus | reverse complement strand
AACAAAAAAAAAAACCCCCCCCCCCCCCAGCCTATACCTACAATACCAACATAATAATAATAACAACAACAACAACAACAGCAACAACAACAACAACAATAATAATAATAATAATAATAATAACAATAACATATCATCATCGTCAGGTGAAAGCCCTGTAACTCCAGTTTGGCAAACTTCATGTTCCAGCTTTGTTTGAAGGGCTACCTACTCCTCTGTGAGCCTAGAGAGCCATCTAACCCCTGAATTTATAAAGTCTTCTTTAACCAATCAGCAAGCTGAAAAATGCACAGCAGCCATGCCAAAAACACGCTTCTCTTAGCTTCTTAGAAGGCTTACACCCCTGTTGCAGGTTTACATTTACATAAAATTCTTCATACAAATTCACACATAAGCATTTGAAGGGAAGCAAGTAGGCTACATTGATAAGTGAATGGCATGATCTACCGAATACCCCTTAATGAGGAAAAACAGTAAGAAAGGCGTCTGCGGCTAAAGAGCAGCGCATCCTGTTTCACTCAGCTTGTGGTGCGAGGTCACACCTTGTGATATTCAAATGGCTACACTATTTTCCACCACCTCTGGGTCCATGTATGTGTATGGGACCACAAGATTCACGTTTCTGGCTTGGATAGCTGTACTTAGAACTCGAAGTTCTTGTTGGAAATCCTGTATCAGCTTGCGGGGAACCTCCTCACTGAAATGCTCCTCCGGGTAATGACCAAGAGGGACCTGATGAGATTCAACAAGGGGAAAAAGCACAAAACAAGGCTTTTACAAGATTTTTTTTTTCTTCTGATGTCAAGATTAATTGCAACTGTGTTTTTAAGAATATGCTGTTACACAGTTTCACAAAGAGAATATGACATTAAAAGATAATCACAGGGTACATTACTACAAGTAGCATATTACCACTAAAAAAAAAAAGAAAAAAAAAGTAATATAAATACGATTAGGGGTTAGAATAAAACAAAAGGCACTCACGAAGTCAGAGGATTGCTTGCTGAGCAGCCACATGGTGGCCATGCCCTGTGCTGTTGTGTTGACAGCAGGCAACGTCTGCAGCATTGTTCTTTCATCTGATGAGCCCTTGGTGGTTGGTGGAGGGAGTTGCAAGGAGATGGGAGTGTTGGGCATCCAGCCACCATAGTCATACTACAATAAATGAATGAGTGATGGATGTGTGATTAATGCTGGTCATTATTTAAAGCCCTAGCACCCTTTAACCTTGAGCATGCGGGTAAATTCTGGATGAAATTTTTATTACCATCATTGCCAAACATTACATGCAATATGAGTTTTATTTATGTTATCTTTAAGGAGGTCTCAGTTCAAAGAAAACTACAAGTACCATTCAGTGATATTAAAATATTGTAACTCATAATGCTGATTAATTACAAAGATGCACCTGTCCACCGTTGACAGCAGAGTGCTGGGCTGAACAAGTGAAAATCACCATGGTGACAAACTTGACCAACTCTGGCACAGTGCTGAAACTTTGGGGAATTCCTGAAAATTAGACAGAATAAGTTACATTAGTTGCAGTATGGCTGGCTTGGTGCCCAAATTAATGAATAATATACAGATTTTATTGTTAGGAATATAAAAGTAATAATACAGGAAAACTTATTGTTATTATCATTATTATTATAATCATTACTTATTATCGCAGTACAGCCTTTTGTTCAAGCTTACCTGTGCCTTGTTGGGAAAGGAATCCATGGACATTGATATCCTGAAGCCATTTCTGCAGTTCAGAGTCTTTCTGGACCTCAGCGGCATTCTTGTAGTAGTAGGTAAGCAGGCCCTTGACAAAACTATTAAAAATGAAGTACATAAAAAGTTCCTTCTAAATTAAACCACATTTTTGAGAAAATTTAACCAGGTTTTAGGCCACCACATATTGTAGTACAAAGACAACGTTCATAGATGATAGATAATCTAATGACTTCCCTTTTATAGCAGACGCTTGATTCTGTTCCTTTGATGCGGCATTGGAAACAGTGGATCATAAATTTTTAACTGACTACTTTAAGCAGAGGGCGAGCATTACAGACCCCTTTCTTTCCAATACAGCCATGTCTGTCATAACAGAACTTAATCATCTTCCTCACCAGACATCATCTGTGGGGTGCTACAGTGCTTCAAAGCATGTGTTCATGGAAAGAAACTGATAGGACTGGGGAACATCTTTGAAAAATTTGGTATTTAACTTATTGATCTGAGCCCATCCTCATGCGTCTCTGATTGTCACTAATCAGCACAAACCTATGTTCCTATTTCAAACCATTTGTAAGCTTATAAACTATGTTCTCTCTCATGTTTGCATTTGTCGAAACTGATTGAGAATTTGTCGTATCATCTTTTCTTTTCTTTCCTTTTTTTTTTTTTGTTGAAAAGGCATTATAAGATCTAGGATGAGCTTTTCAGTGGGTGACAGTCCCGACGGTTCATCTGAGCCAGCTTAGCCGTATATCTCCCTGTATTTTCTTTTTGATATTATTTTTCATATGCGGATGTCACCTAGTCCCTAAACGGTGTATTTTTCCTTGAGTAGGTGCTTGCTGCTATGGGCAAACCTTTACTCTCGATTGTGAATTGCTCTCTCATTACTGCCTGTGTCCCTGACTATTTCAAGCGAGCTATCATTCAGCTTCTGCTGAAAAAGAATAGCTTGATTGTATCAGACCCAACCCCAAGCTACCATTCCTGTAAAAACTTCTATGTGACTTCCAGGTGTGCTGTAAAATAACAATGTATTTGATAAATTCTTATCTGGCTTTCATCAGTAATACTCAACTGAGACCGCTCAGCTCCTCCTCAGCTTTGTGTTTGATACCACTGATTATAGGATGCTGTTGTATACGCTGAGCAGAGGCTAGGTCTACCTGGACCTGCCCATGCTATGTCATCATATTCATTAAACAAAAAATCCTCTGTTTCTGTAGGTACTTATGTTTCATCTCCCCTTCTACCACATGCTGTGCCCCAGGCCTCAATTTTTGGGTCCAGTTTTGTTGTCACTATATTGGTCCCTTAGGCCAAATAATACACCTCTTAGTCTATGGAAGAGGAATTGCAATGGAGTGTCAGTGTCGAGAGGGCAAAGAGAAAGTGCCTTGGCAGTTTAGAGATTTAGCAATGAAAGCATCTTAACATTTTGAAACACTCTGATTCTTCCTGCTAGACTGCCATAGCATTATGTTGGCCTTGGGTAAATTGTGGAGTGCTTTTAACTGAGGGACTGTTGTGGATGTGTTTCCTATTACTTGCATCTAACCTATATGAGGAAAACAGGTGCAGCAGGAGCCAACCTTCAACAACAACTTTTTTTTTTTTTAATTATTATTTACAAGTAAACCAGGACGCCACTGTGGACAATGCCTGTAGTACCTGTAGATGATGTCCCACAGATTGAGCCCGTCATCCCTGTAGTAGAAGTTTGGAACAGATTCCAACCCGCGCTCAGCGATGTCGTCTGGTATGCAGAGGGAGGTGTATGTCAGTGAGCTCTGTGATCTCCTCATGATCTCCAACATGCCCTCTCCACCAGAAGCTGAAAACTGGGAGACAGTCATATGCGTGACACATTAGTTCAGGTAAGCCACAAAGTCAAGCTCAGCTCACAATCCAGCCTACCTGAGGTGATAGCAGCTGATCTTAAAGCCAGCCCTCAACAGCTGATGGCTCAGCTGGTTCCTTTCTATGCATTCAAATGGCAAATCTCATTCAGGGCGCCTTATTTCAGCTGCTTTAGGCTGCCTACCCCTGTTGCTTCCTCTGCAAGTTCCTCTTGCAGTCCACCTCCAACTCAGCTCCTCCTTGACATGCTGTGTCTGATTTAGTCAGTATCATTGCTGTTGTCACTGATGTCTGATCTGTACCCTATAGGGGGGTCTTTGCTGCAGCTCTCCCAGCCTCAGGCTTTCCATGTAGGCGCATGGGAGGGCTGGGAGGTCCCAGGACAGAGCCATACCACCAAACATAACTTACTGCAGACTGCAAGAAAAGTTTTCTTTGACTAAAGTGGTCCTGACTCAAGCCAAGTTACAGGCAGCAACACAATATCAGAAACAAGGGATTTATGTAATTGTTCAGGCGAGGTGTTAGTCAGCATGTTGGTCATTTCTTACCACAGTGAAAACTCCATCTTCATCTATAAGCCGACGTCGGGCTAGGAAGTTGATCTGGAGTGTGTAGCGGGTGTGCGGGATGAGGAGCTGTAGAAAATAGAGAATTCTGTCAATAACATTACCCATAAAAAACGGTTTTGCAAAGTCAGTCTTGATGTTGCTATGTTCTTGCTCTTTAACATTCAGAATATGAAACACTTGCAAAAACATAAACAGCAAAGATACAGTTGTTCTCAAATGTGAGAGGCATCATCATTATCATCATCATCATCATCATCATTACAAAAAAAACTAAAAATAAGAAAAAATATTCTTGAATGAAGTGCAATATACTACTATCCAGTTACCTTGTACAGGGGATGCACCATGGGCAGGTTGCGCAGCAGGGAGACTGCAAAAGCCTCAGCCAGCAGGTGAGTGCGCAGCAGGTGAACATTGAGTTGGTGCTCACTAAAATCTGCACTTCTCACAAAAATCTTGGCCAACAACCAGTCATACTCAGGGTCAGTCGGAAAAAAGATTGGATTGTCATCTGCTGGCTCCTGCTTCAACTACATGAGAAAAGAGCGGAACACTCATTAATACAGATAATCCATTCAATGAAAAAAGGCATGACACAACCCAACACCAAGTAACTGTCAACAATAGTTTCAGTCATGGTAGATTGGACCTGGGCCTTTCAGCTGAATGATGGCCTCCCCTGCTCACTACTGTACCTGCAGCCAAAGTAGTGTCAAAATTTGTAGGTTAGGCTCTCACCTGAATAGCAATGGGCATCAGTTTATCATCAGGAGTTTTGTGAAGCAGGACGAGGGGAGCCATCAGGTACTGCTTCTTTCCATTGATGACGTTTGTCTGCACTCCATCCAAACGCTTGTAGTCACACAGGAATATGTTGCCATTCTATGTGAAATATTACAAAAATTATTGCGTTTCACTACTTGATCTTTAAGGCGTTTTGATAATGTGGAGCTTATATTTTCACAGTAAAGACACACTGTAAATGCAACAGGTAAACTCCAAGAGATGTCCAGATATGAAACATGGTTCTAGCATTAAGAGCGATTTGCCACGTCTACAGACACCTGGGATAAACTGTAACTGCTGGCTGAATTTATTGCTGCTTGAGCCAAGCACTATTAGTTAAAGAAGTAAGGAGGAAGCCCCAAAGGGATGACAGATAGTGTAATATGCATACCTGAGCACATAAAGTGCTGGTGTAATCTGCAGACAAACATACCTGCATTTCTTCCGATAAGCTGTGCCCACCACGAAGGAAGACCATTTCATCAGTGACGGGGAAATTCCTTGGCAGGACTGAACAACGACGGATCAACATGGGATTGACACCGTTGAGATACTGGTAGCCAAAGAAATCATCGTCCTTCCAGTGGTCCTGGGTATATTCTGAAAAAAATAAAATAAAAAAATAAATAATAATAACAATAATAATAACAGGGTTTTATTACTTTCCTTTAAGCTTTAAGCTTCAGGCATGAAAATCTCACTGACATTTCGTCACCTTGGAATAATAAGGTTCTAGCTGACATTTTTCACAGAAGTGAATTATTAACATATTCTTATTCTGTGACAACTTATTAACATTAGGTGAGGTGCTATTTTAAGTTTTATGCATTTTTCTTGCTTGGAGAAAATTCACAGCAGCCATTTTGACAGGAAATGGTAGGGTAAAGTAATACCTGTGTTTACCATACTGTTTCATCAATTTTGCTATATGGGATGCATAAATTTTTCAGCTCCACAATGCCGATAGAACCTTATAATTCCAAGGCATACATTTTTAAAACTATATACTACAAACTACACTGCATACGGGAACAACAGAGGATGAGTGAACATGCATGTGATTCTGCTGAATTCAGAATCACATGCATGGACATGGACTGTTTCAGAACCTATTGGCAGAATAAGTGTATCAGACCCTTTTGCATCCACCAAACGTAAGCATAATTACAACATTAAACTTGCATAGCACATAATGATCTTTTCCACAGCAGCCATTTTGCCATGAAAAAAGCAGGGTAAACACAGGTGTTACTACTGACGATACAGTAATTTAGGTTCCATTCCATAAAGGTCTAAAGGTGTGTTCAGACCAAATGCGAAGTGAGTCTTTAATGCGGCATGATTACATACAAAGTCAATGCAAAGACGCAAATAGATGCAAATTCACAATGATGCGAATTTCTGCATCGTGAATGATGCGAACTGGAAAAATGTGCAGCAATTTGCATATTCGGGTCAGTTGAAATTGTTCAACTTCAGCGAAAAATTCTCAGCTGTGTTTGCACAAATCCATGACGCTTCGTGTTTGGTTTGAACTCTCTGTAACAGAACTAGGGTCCGGCTGATGTGCATTCTGGTTCATTGGAAAGGCTCTGCTAAACTTGAATGGAATGAAAAAGGTTAACTGGATATATCTCTTTAAATGTATTCAGTTACAGTTATCAGTCACTTGGTCGAAATGTGAAAAAAGTGAGAAATTATTCCAGTCCAGGAAATCCGATTCAGTTTTGCACATAAACACACATTATATTATTTTCCTCATTTTATAAATATATAGAGCACCTGCTGTAATGTAGTGCGAACAAAGCAAAGCCCCTTTAAGAGACGGTCTGAACACTCCTTTACAGAACCAGGGTCCTGCTGTTGTGCTTTCTGGTTCATTGGAAGGGCTCTGCTAAACTTAAATGCAAAGGGTCTGATACCCTTTTTTTAGGCCCTTTAAGTGGCAGGGTCTGTGGTTGAAGTGAGAGTCACAATGCTACCTGCGTATGTGAACTAGGCTGCAGTGACTGAGTACTAATATTTGTGAAATTAGTTTCAGTGGAGTTTTGATGGCCTCACATGATCAACAGAAGAACTGCAGAGGCAAATGAAATCAGTGAAGGAGAGGGAGAGACACCAGGGTGCAGTGTAACTGGGGGGTTGTTTGTGAGGAGAAATTGCATAAGAACTCAGTATTTAATTTTCACATTTTTCTTCGGAAAACACAGACTGTAAAAAGCCAAACATTTGAGAAAATGGTGAGACCACTGCATTGGTCAGCGTTTGACAAATGCTAATTAAAAATCTTAAATTCCCTTTTTGTTTGGCCCACAGCCATTATGGTGTTAAAAGCAATGTGTCAAAGATAGTTTGCACCTCTCAACAGACAGATCCACCACTTGCAGAGTTAACGATTTTACTGCTATGACATGCTGAGGCGCTTGGACAACTACTATTCAAAGTTATGTATCTGTAATTGTTTTTTTAGTTAAAAGAATATATTTTTTTTGTTTTTTTTTTATTGAGTATGTAGCACCATATAAGCATTGTTACTACCCAACCCAGCAGCACAGTACCTGATAATGCAGTCTTCTTTAAGCAGAAGACGCGGTCGATAGCGTCAATGTCAGCCCAGTTCTCCTCAGAGTCAGCCAGCCCCTTCAGCCTCAGCTCTGTCAGCCTTATGGAAACAAAGACGATCATTATTTTGATGATGGGAAAAAAACAACAACAGCATCATGTATTTGTTCAACCTCATCTCCAGATTCTCAGAGTGGATCAATGCATCTGAAAGTATTACAGGAACTTATTGAGTTTAGGGGGATGTATTTGAGAAAATTTTGATGTTTGATAGAATTTAAAGGAATCACCCTGCGGCTGCAGTGTACAAAAACTCTGTAGCCTTGGTGAAGGAGAAGCGGACCTCACAGGGCAGATCGAAAATGTCCTCTACTTTTATGATGTGGGGTATCCCCTCTGTGTACACGTTCCAGCTGTGGAAGAACAGAGACGAGTGGATTAATAGGACAGTTTGAACCAAAATGTCATGGATTAGCAAATTCAAATTACAGTATTTATAAAGTATGAAGGAAAATTATGCGAAGCAAATATAAAACATAATTTATTATTTTTGCTCTTCCAGTATATTTCCATTATGTTCATGGACTTTCAAGACCTGTTTTCTTCTCTCTAAAGGTAATTTCTACCACATGAAGTATTATATAATATATTAACTGACAAGCATTCATATATATTATAATTTCATGGCGTTCATACAATCTAATATATAATAACAGGCCATAGCATAAGAGCACTGTCTGGTGTTTGTATCATTATGACACATCATATTTCAATCATAGCTAATCAGTGGGGGAGGAGGCTTGTCTGTGGAGCACTTAATGTTCCAAAAGGCGCAAACTCAAAACTCTCACCGATACTCTTCCTCTCTCCGCATCAGCTCAGTCGCCCTGCTGTGTTGGCCAAGATGATGACTATCTTCAAAGATTCTCAGAGCTGAAAGCAAGAAAAAAAAGAAAAACAATTTTTAGAGCTGCTGATACATGTCGGCAAGAATTTATTCTAACCTCATTACAACTTCAATCATTCATTCATATGTTCTGTGGTCACGGTGTACACAGAACGGCGTAGTAGAAAAGGAAAGCTTCATGAACCTGTGCCCTCTCTGAACAGGTGATCTTTGCTGTCGCTAATCCAGCGGTAGATAGGAAAGTGGTAAGTGTGTCCCTCTGGAGACTCGATTTCCACCTTGGAGGGGAACCAAGAATCGTCTGGAAACAAAAGGAGTGGCCTTTTGGTTATCTCTATCAGCACCAGCTTTCCAAGGGAGGCAGGGCAGCTCACCTCAAAGCTAGAAACCTGGACAGAGGAGAAAAAGGAAGAATGGGAGACAAGCCCTTACATTAAAGGAGGTGGAGAAAAGGCACATTTATTAGCTGTTTATTGATTTTGTGCTTGCCTTGTTGATCAGCATACAAACAGTGGCATTTTTTAATATACATATATATATACAATACAGCACAGCACTGACTGGTCACCACTAACTTAGCATTATGACATGCAAAGTTGAAAAAACATGGTGCATGATGTACAGAAATATTCCAGACTCACTGCTCCGATGGTGAAGGCGGCAGCTCCTTTGAAGCTGATGAGCCACTCGCGCTCACTCTCCCCATCGGTGCCCACCAGCTTTATGTAGATATTGTTCAGAGTGGTAGCATGAGCACGCGTTGCAGTGGTCACAGTCACTTTATACGTCACCATTTTCACTCTGGAGAGCAGACGAATCCTTGAAGGGAGCCCAGAGCATTAAAATAACCATACTCAAATAGAGTGAGTGTGTTTATGAAGTTATCTGCCATTCACTGTAAGAATAAACTGATCTGTATACAACCTTTAAGAAGCAGGAGTAATTAAGGTACTTCGCTAAATGTTGAAATGGCAGGCAATGCAATTACAATGGAAGTGTATTATAAGGGTGTTCACAAAGGGGAAAAGTTATGGCATCATTAAAATGTTTGTAAACCAACAAATGTAACTGATGTGCAACTTCATCAAACTAACCCTTACACATGGTGAATTATTCCTAATGAGAAAAGTTTTTGCTATCGTCCCATTATCCCAGCAGCATCTCTCTTACCTTGCTTTGTGAGGCCAAGAAAAGTTCCTTGAAGAACACAAATCCCAAACGGTTGCCTGTTTTTTTATAGACAGCTTTGTGGGTGTGTCACCCATGACAGTGTTGGAGGAAGTGCCTTAAGACATGAATGACAGCTGTACCAACCACATTCGCAACAGTGGAATACATGATGATGAAAGACAATAACGAGTGTCATAATGGTGCAAGACAGGGTTACTTCACCTTCAAAAGAAAAAAAAAAGTTTTCCTACCATTTATTGAGGATTCCCTTAAATTCATTCTTATGTACATGAAGGTGCTGACATCCTGAAACTGCCATCAAAAATGACATGTAATCCATAATTATGAAGACACCGGACCAGCATGTGCATTATTCTCACTCTATCAAACATACAATATGGTATTCGAGTGAGATTAAGTGACTGACTGTGAGCAGGCAGCACATGTACATCAAGCTCAAGATTTTTTTTTTTTTTTTATCACTGAGAGTTTTGTACTATACAATCACACAAAGCTGTTTTCCACAGAAAATAAATCATCTATTCAACCGTGTGATAAGGAAACAGGGAGGCATAAAAAAAATAGTTAAATGATAACAAACAACGAGATAGTGTAAATGTTTTATTTAATCTTGTCTTTTATTACTTGTCACACCTTTGATAAGTTGTCCAATTTATCCGGTGAACTAAAAAAAAAAATGGGTTAAAATAAAATGAATATTACTTGATACAGATTTTCATTGTTTGATCACTGCAAGGCGGTGATCTGAAGCACAGTTCTTTGAAGTTGGTTGCTACACACGTCTACACACAATGATGACATTTTTCTTTCATCTTTCCTCTTCAGTATCAGTACAAAACACGACTTGTTTCCTCTGCTGCCTTTTGTTCATGTGAGGGTGAATTTGACTGTGGAACGAGGCTTGTGGTCAGATCTGGGGCGACGGCACGGTCAGGAGTCCAGTGGGCTTCATCTTGTTGATTCCTCCATCCAGGATGCAAACCCGTGGAAAGTTCACTTTGACCAGGTGGGCTGCAAACTAGGAAGAGGTAAAGTGGAGGGGAAAAATAGAGAAATAAAATTGATTTTTTTTTTTCTTTTTTATGACGTAAACCTGTCTCCAGGCACCAGATGACCGGGCCATCAGGAGCTTCCAGGGATTATTCAGAGGCATCCTTGCATCAGCGCTCATGACTGTTTTGGGAAACAACATCTTTGCATAATAACTGCACTTTTGCACTTGAGAAAGACCTCATGACTTACTACATGACACGTTCAAACATGCTCTTACTGTCAAGGTGGTTCTTCATAAAATAACTGAAATGAACCCAGTGAGCAGGCAGCATACTTTTACAACTGACCAGGTTTAAGGCAGGTTTATTGGTGCATGCACTGATGATTCACTTGGAAAAACACAGAGAAACAGATCATGTACCCAGACATTTTTAAGAACCTGTATTTAAATATACCCTTTCATGGCCCACAGCAGCATTATGGGGAAATAGCACCTAGAACAGAAATATGAAAACATCTTTTTTACTATTCTGAAGATCTTTTCGAACAGCTGTTGCTTTAATATGCCATGCGTTATATTCCACTTTTAACACCTTTGTCTAGCATTGTACATGTTAGTACATGTTAGGCTCCTGTGAGAGTGCCCTTAGATGCCCTTAGACGTCCCAGACGGAGATAAGATGAAATTTAATTACAAAACCTTTCTATCTGCTTGTAACATTACAGTGTTTAATTAAATGAAATTGTGAAATGCAATGAATGAGGAATTATAGCTAAGGTGCCTTCAAAAAGTCCTGCAAAGAGGATTAATTTAAAATGCCACCTTTTCGGATTCACAGCCCTGGTAATTCACCCTCATTCACAGCCTATGGATAATTCATAAAAATTTTATTGTAATGCAGATCGAGATCAGCGGTAGAGTCCCAATGATGTCTTTCAATACACCTTTCAATATCTAATTCATGGTGTGCTCATTGTTTTTACTGCTGTTTTATTGTTTTTCCAGCTTACCATGTACAGTGTTGTCAGTGTAACCGTGCATTCTAACTCTTTTCTTGCCTTATTCTATATACTACAAAAATAAAAAATAAAAAACACAGTGGCTTACAAATCACTGAAGATCCACTTCCATCTACTATAAGACAGCCTCCCCTTTGAGGCAGAAAAAACAACAACCTGTTAACCTAGAAGTGGAAATGATTGCTCAGTGCTCAGTGTGCTTATACATTTGTCCACGGAATGTAACTCCTAATACATCTATTTTTATGAATAGCTTTTTTCCTTCATTGAATCTTCTTGGTAGTGGTATGTATTCAGCTGTATGTCGACAGCGGCTGAAATTCACGCTCTGCTGATATTATTCAACACAGCTATTCAAAGATTAACTAAACTGCTTACCTTGAGGAAATCAGCCTACAGTGGTTTATGTATGATGTATGTGAAGTTTACCTTCACAAATATCATGCACACTGGGAGACTTTCAGGGACTCAGTGTAGGGACTCAGGAACCCCTCCCCCAGCATGAGAAATGAATTGTGGTTTGCTTTACTCATGGTGATGGTAATGTTGCATTGCTAGTTGTGCAGATTGAACATGGATACAGTACAGTGGATGTGGAGGGAGAGAGGCCATCAGAGCAAACCGTCCATCAAACAAACACTGTCCTCTGCCTTAACAAACCTGCTGAGAGACCTATAACTGAGAGGTGTATGTGTCCACAAAACTTGAGACAGTGAATTTGTTTCAACACAAGGGGAAATGGCAGTTACCCCACACAGGTTAACCGAGGAATCCCACTTTCACAGAGCCACAGCAATGCCGAAACGTTTGACGTATACAAACAAGTCAGAGAGCACAGTTCTGCATTTGCAGGCCAAATGAAAATCCCCGCAATTCTTCAAAAGCTAGACAGGATTTTTTCTACATCTCTGATGGATTACTTTCGTTATGCTATCAATTTAGTCATTAGTAGACAATCTCTGGCAGGTATTATTGTCAGAAGTGAAAAAAAAAAAAAAAAGAAAAAAGAAAAACTAAAATACTCTGGGAAAAAAAACAAAAATGTGGCTCAGGTGGCTCCCCATGGAGCAAAAGGGTTTCCTAATCAAGTATTGACTCAACGGTGCCAAAACCTTAAACCTTTCTCGTAACCCCTT
The DNA here is from genome assembly GCA_900302555.1 of Myripristis jacobus. Lineage (NCBI taxonomy): Eukaryota > Metazoa > Chordata > Actinopteri > Holocentriformes > Holocentridae > Myripristis > Myripristis jacobus. The sequence goes on along the minus strand of OMLB01063263.1, from coordinate 1,423 downwards.
TGTTGCAGTGTGGGGTGTGGTAAGAGAAGTATCAACAAATGTCATCACGAGGGGATAAACCACATAATGCTTGACTGAGTATCGAATAGAACGGAGTGACAGCTGTCCCACTGTAAGATCAAATGGGATCTAGCCCCTATGAAGTACAACAAACACATAACATCTGACACATGCCTTTGCAGTGCTTGAATCAAAACAAAGCCCACAAACAAGTCTGGTCTTGATGCCAAGAAAGCCCCTTTGCTCTCCATTAACCTTTATGAAATGTGGTAGGAAAATTAGTTTGGACAATGATGATATGGCTTTACAGTTTAGTATATGGTGTTCTCTATACTATTAAAGCTATATAATATTAAGCCATGAGAGGAGATACATGGGAGACTGTTCTTTCGTCCAGCATCAGTTCATGCTGCATGTAATTCATATTATATATAACTACAAGAGTGCACTCAGAATAGTGCATTTCACTTACGAGGAGAAGGGAAAACATGGAGGCACTGCCTGTGTATCTCCCCTTCTCTGGTGCTTAGGCCCATACGCAAATCTGATATATGGCCACATATGTAAACTACATATTAAGTATATATGCCCATGTATGTCTCATACATATATGATAATTATATAGGCATATAAGACAAATATATTTTAAAATATAGCAAAAATGGCCACTTTCAAATATGTTCCATATATTTTTCCAGATATACACATATATGGTAAATATATTTCTATTGCATAAATGTTAATATATGTTTTAGTCATACACTGTCAATCATATTAAGGATCCAAATCATACTTGCCAAATTTGGGTTGTGAAAAATAGGGAGATTTTTTTTTTCTTTGAATGTGCTTGCCACCCTTGCGACCATGTGGACATGTGGTAAACCAGCAGCCCTATGCTGTTTGTAGGTTGTGTAGTGTTGTCGCTCTTGCCCTGGTGGGGAGTTGAACCCTGATCTCCTGCATGGCAGGCAGAGACACTAACCACTGGGCCAGTGGGGCTTGTGTAGCCCAGGTCAGAAATGAGCCTCTATAAAGCACACAGCATGAGTGACAGTGGTGCTTGAGAAAGAGTTGCCTATAAGTAGAGGTCAAACAAATGCTTTTATCTCAATGACAGTAAGTCCAAGCGGAAAATATAAGATATCATGAGAAAGGTAAGGCTTTGGGCTTTCAAACTGTGTCAAATTATTTTCAAGCTCCCAAAAATCCCTGAGATTCGGCGAGTTAAAAAAGTGTGTGTTTCTCCTTCTCTCCCCAGATTTTGGGTTCCAGATATAATGGGAGTCTATGGGGGAGAGAGCTGGCACACCTGCCTCGTTAAGTGTCACCGTTTAAAAAGTTGAAGCTGCTTTGCTTTGGTATTTACATTTTTCAAAGCAGAACTAGTTTTCCCACTACTTTATCCTGAATTTATGCATGTGGA
>OMLB01063260.1:35864-48782 GCA_900302555.1 Myripristis jacobus | reverse complement strand
GAGCAAATCTGGGGAACAAAGCAGAGGTGGCCACTCACTCACATACACACACACACACACACACACACACACACACACATACACACACACACACACAACTTCCAAGAGCTCAGTCTGTTGACTGCAGACTTGTTTTATAGGTAGCATATAAACTAGTAATGCTACCCTGTAATCTCACGTGATACATGACACCATTTTTTTCCAATACACCTCCTTGCACACACACGCATGTATGCACACATACTGTACATACACACACCACCCGTCTCCTTGTCTGAAACCTGAACGGTGGCCCCCCTGTGTTCTTATGAAACATTTAGAGTCCCAGTTGACCAGACATGTGTTCAGCTTTGTGTGGATAAGATACCAAATTCTGTGTGTGTGTGTGTGTGTGTGTGTGTGTGTGTATTTGTGCGTAAATAATTATGTGTATCACATCAGTCATGGTTCATTCTGAGGGGCTGTGTGAGGCCCTGTTACTCTATCCCTCACAAACCACAAGAGAAAGTGACTGGCAGAAAGAAAGAAAAGTAAGAATAAAGACAGGCAGATAAAGAGGGAGATGGAGAACGAGAGTGAGAAGCATAGAGAAAGAAAAGCTAGTGGGCTAAAAGGAGGCGAGGTAAAGAGATGAAGGAGAAAGGTGAGAGCAGGTATGGATGGGAGTACAAAAGAGTAAAGAGAGATGGAAACGAAAGGAGAGATACACAGGTTTACAGAGAGGAGGAGGAGGGATGAAGACAAACAAGTGAGGAAGAGTAAGTGGAAGAAAGAACCTATCCATAGTATGCTGCATGTCGACTGGGGTCAATAGTGGATTTAATTCCAAAATGAAACATCCACCATAAGCAAAATGTGAAACCTGGTCTGACAACATGATTTTAGACATTAAAAGCCACTTTCAGTATTATTGTCATTAATAGCTATGGGGAAGTTTTGACTTGCAAAGCAGAAACATTTTAAAGAATGTATTAATTCATGCTAAGGACTGAGTAATGAACATCGAGGAAAAGTTAATCCACAATGAATATGTAGATTTTTGCCCGTGAGCCATATTTTAAAATGGAGCAGGTTGATGATGGATCTGTGTTGTCATATCTGAACAGGTAAAGCTCACAGCTGCACAGGCTGGGCAGAAACAATCCACACAAGTTTGTGTCTATTAAATGCCAACTGTGATGGTTTGCTCAGTGGACTGGTGGATTGTTTGTTTAGCTGTGATGGCTTTGTGGCTCATGGGCTAGGGAGGTTTATTCAACACAAAAAATTGACAAATTAAACAACATCCCTAATTGCCATTTTAACAATTTTTTTTATCAGTTTCAGCCTCCCCGTATATAACCTAATAATCTTTTTTTTCTGACTATTTAACCACTGACAATGTGCATGGTGTTTTATGAGAATACAGTTCAAGTAGATCATATGTTTTTAGTCTAACATAGGATTGTGCACTATTACATTATTATGAGCATTGTTTTGTATTTTGCACTTTTTCATGCCTCTGAACAAATTAATCAGATCAGCTGACATCATATTATAATATATAATATAGTTTGCTTCTTCTTCTCCTCTCTTTTTTCCACATTATATGAATGCTTGTATTCAATAGGGATTTAATCTATTTGACACATTATATAGGCCTGTGCATGTATTTATCCCAGGTGAGCTCACATCACTCCCACCTTTTTTCTCATTTCTAGGACCCCCCTTTACTCTCATTCAGTGCTGTCTAAGGGAGAGTATTGACTCTGAATATATTGCATAGGCCCATGTCTGCATTTATGCTTTGTTTGTATGTACAATATATGCTTTTTTCCTATATGTGCCATTAGAGCTACAATAAATATTTCTTTTTTTTATTATTTTTCAAAATGCTTCCATTCTTCTCCCTCTTTCTACTCTTTTTCTAACTCATTAGCATTGCACTTGTTCTTAACTGTGGTACAAACAAGACTAATTGTTGCTATTTACTGGCACCCCCAAGAAATCCTTGTGCACAAGATAATACACAACCCTCCCACCAGCTGAGGAAATGACAAACAACAGGACACAGTACAAGCACAAGACATCCTTTGAAAATCACTGAACACCGCCAGATGTTTACACACACACACACACACACACAAACATATATTCATACATGTGGACAAACACTGAGCTCCTTCCCCTTTTTTGTCCCACCGACATGCTGCACCTGCTGACAAAACCCATCTGTCTGCCATTTCGACAGCAGCTGAAGAATTTAAACCTTTTCCACTTGATTCTAACACAAGTCTATTTACAGTACCGCCTTTCCTTTCGCCTTTCCACACACACACACACACACACACACACACACAAACATGCACACCTGTCTTCGACTACAGTCTCATTCCACAGTCTGCTCTTTACCTACCCAGGGCCCCCCGGAGGGATTTAGTAAATAGAAAGCTAGTTTGTACTTTCCATTAGAGCCTAATTCTATTACGCAGCCGGCTCTTATCGATCCAAAGATTCAGGGAGACATGCAAGAAAAGTAGCGAGTGGAGCCCAGCGGAGGCCACAGCGATCGAGGATGGAGGCGAGGAAAGGCGGGTGGGTGGAGGGGTGGGCTGGTAGAAGGATGAATGGAGGAATAAAGGGATGTAGGCAAGAAGAGAGAGAAAAAAGAGGAAGCAAGTGAGCTCTGCACTCAACTGGAAACATAGATAGCTATTCACATACAATATATCAACAACTCACTTGGATTGTTTGTCACATACATTCCCATATCAGTACCAGTACATGAATTGATGTGTTAGTTTATGGGGCATAAAAACAGCAAAATACACACATTTATACTGACAGAACGTACATTATTTACTCAAAACATAGTATGTTCTGTACAGTTACTGAGACTGAGACTGAGGCAAATGTGAAGGCCCACTTACTGAAATACAGGCACTCACAAACACATGCATACTGTACACACACATTATTCGATTCCACACGTCTCCAAGGAATACTTTGTGTGCACCTGTGCGTCCTCTCTGTGCACATGGTAAACAGTGTGTGTGTGTGTGTATGTGTGCGTGTGCATGTGTGATATGATGCATTGACACAAGTACATGTTCCTGACTGTGTGGGCGTATGGTAGTCCTGAACACACTGATTCAAATTGATGCCGTGTCATTTGAACAGTACGTTCTGACCTGAAAGTGTCTCACATGCATACTCGCATGCACACACAAACACACACACACACACACATACACACGAAAAAGCATGGTGACAGAAATGGGTAGCCATGGCAAAGCTGCTGTCAGTGGGATTTAAGGGAGGTGTGCAAGTGCTTGACGGATATGAAGACGTGCATCTTACAGAAAAAAAAACAGCACACTATACGGCATAGAGATTAGAGTTTTGTGTGTTTGTGTGGTTTAACCCAGTCAGTGCTTGGAACCAGAGATGCAGACACACCTGACTCACCCTGCCTGAGGGGGAGAGTATGAGTAAACCTGAAGAAAAAGAGGAAGATTTTGAGTTCTTTTGAGAAGCAGAGAGATGCAGAGAGAGACAGAAAGGTGGCGTTGAGAGGCAACAGAGCGGATAAATGGAGATATGAGTACAGAGAACGGTGTGAAGGAGTAGAGGTGATAGGGGGCTCAGGTAGGCCATGCAGAGGAGAGGAGATATCTCGTGGCAATGTGTGGAGAAGATGGAGAGAAGAGGAGAGGAGATGAAGAGTGGGGAGGAAAGAGGATTGTGGTAGTGTAGAAGCGATAAGAGAGTTATTCGCCAGAACACAGGAGCGTGTAATCACACTCACAGAGAAGGGTAGCCCCCTGGCTGGGCATGCACATAGACAAATACACACTCACATGCCACTGAAATCTAGCTTTTAGCAACACAACAGTACTGAAGCGACTAGGAGACTGCAAAGATTACTGTGTACAAAAGCTGCCAGACAAAGCAAAGCAATGTTTGGACAAGACAGACAGATGGGGAAGAGGAGGGAAAAGGGGACGGTGTGATTGCAAGAGGAGAGAAAGGATACCAAGGAGCATTCGGTTTGAAATTCTTTCCCTGTGTGTACAGTAAGACAGTGAGCAAACTAGCAAGGGTGCCATCTGGAACCATGTATTAACACAGTAGAGCTTATGGCTCCATATGTTTATTCTATTACTAGACTATGCCCACAGTAGTCGCCATTCATTTCATGCCAGCTCCTTCGGTGGAGTTTTGTCATTCAGAGCCATGTTGCATCCGACAGTTCGAGCACTCTCTCACAAAGTTTGAAGACTGTAATCTTTTGAAACCTGTTTCTTTTATCTCTGAATTTCTGGGATGAATAAAACCTTTGAGATGTGGAGTCTTTTGGTCTTTGTTTTACTCAGGCAATGGCCATTTCTATCTACTGCTACAGAGTCACAGATACCTTTAGTCTAGATAGATTTTAAGTATGAACCACATAATTCCTAGTTTTATTTCCATTATTAAAACCATTTCACCATGGACAATGAAGTTTCCTATCAAAACACACATGAATAGTGGTATTCCAAGGATTCTGAAGATGATTATTATTATTTTAAATAAGGTCTGGCAAATGTTATTTGAATGGTTTTACAGTAAATAGTTATGACTATATAGATATTTTCACATGAGCAAGCTAGAACAAAAAAAATGACATAGCTGTAATAAGTGATGTAATCAAAAACCCCTTTCAGAAACACCCTACACTGATAATGACTGCCTCTCTGAACACTGTGGAAGCACCCAGGTTTTTGTTGTCAAGGAGCATTTTCTTACTGCATATTGCAAGAAAAATATATTTCCCCAAAATTCCCCAAATCCATGATTTAATATATGACAGCTGGTAGTCACTTAACTTTGAGCCAACATGGATGTCAGTTGAAAGTTGAAAAGTCATTTGAAAATATTTCCGGATAGGATGTGATGTAAAACCGGGACAGCCAGGGGTGGGAAAGTCACTGCAATATAGAAAGAACTTTGTGGCACTGCATCCTCAAAAATGTTTATGAGAAAATAGGTGATATAAAATTTCTTCTTCAGTCATTTTGATGACATTAACATTCCTATCAACCTATTTAATTTCCTCAAACAAATTGATGCCATTTGAAACAACTGTGATATAAAGCAAAGCACAATATTTGTATATCATGGCATCCTATTGGTAACCCAATAACTATATTAAAATTTAATTGGACATTTATTCAGCTATCAGCGAAGAATCTTAAAAAAGTGCCTATAGAAGAATATTTGATTGTTTTGCATTTGAAACACAATCAGGTTTATTGAGACTTCATCAAAGAGCCGATATAGTAACTACTTACCATAATGATGATATGATGGAAGGAATATGTTTCAAGGATTAAAAAAAAAAGTACTGATAATTATATTAGGACACAGTAGCAACAGCTACAGCTTTTGTCAAGTTCATGTGATGTCACAGTGTGCTATCCCATGTTCCTCATGTTTATGCCCCTTCAAGCCCTAAACTCTCACACACTGAGGCATTCACGCTGACGCAGGTGACGTCAGTGAAAGTCTGCCAGTGCTAAGTGCTCTGGGCTTGGGGCGGACACTGACATTGGGCCGTAGTCTTGCCCAGCCTGCTTTACCTTGCACGCCCGTCCTGTGTTAGCTTCATCAGCCCAGCCTCTGTATTAATTCCCTAGTTACCCTCATTTCCCTGCAGTCTTCTATTCCTACCTCCTCATCAGGTATCTCTTGTTTAGTCATTTAGTCTCCTGTGTATTTATACCGGCAGTGCTGTCAGTACCCTTTGTCAGATCGTCTGTTTGGTTTTTCAGCTCATGCATCTGTTTTGAGAGTCTGCTTATCCTATTCCTGTGCTCCACTTTTTGTATTTGGGTCGAATCTTCAGAAAATGTAAGTTTTTCTTAATCCAGTCTGCCTGCTGGTCTCTTCACTAGGGTCCTGTTTTACCCTCCTCATTTATAAGAGAGATTATTGAAGACATCACACATTTTTGATTGGCATCTTAAGGCAGGACGCCATGCATCAGATTTCCAAGTTCATGAGAATATTCAACGTACATAAGTTCAGTTTTGGACTGGATGTGAATGTAACTGAATGGCGTAAAACAGACTTTGCTAAGTACTAGAGGATAATTTATGTGCCGTCTGGATGGTACAAAAATATAGATCACAGCACTCAAGAAGAAAAGGATAGTTATAAATACCTCAATTTTAAGTTTGTGATCTCTATCCAGCATTCATTTTCAGTAAGGCATACCACTCTATACGTTTCTATAAGCCCCGAGTAATTACACTGGACACCGAGACCAGTGTACGTTGGCACCCTGCCACACACTCAGTCATGTCCTGAGGGTGAACTCTTGCTCCTGCAGGTGCAGTGAAGGAAGCGCCCCCGGATATACTGCAGGATTAGAGCAGAGAAGGAGCTCTGAGCGGTCTGCCACTGTGTAAGAGGTGTTCAATACAGTATTTAGCTAAAGCTCAAAGTCACCTTCACTGGAAAAAAGTATACTGGAATATGTTGCAAGGGTTTAGCCTATAGACTTTTTTTTTAGTTTTAGACTTTAGACATCAGAGAGATGGTATCTAAAAGGCAGTGATATAAAATCAGGACAAGAAACTTGGATGTTCCCCATCTGTTTCTTTACTGTGGTGATGATTTTCACTGCTGCCAAAGAGACTAAAACTAAACTGACTTTCACACTCCCAGTGTGTGAGGTGCATAAGAATCTTGTGAGAGGTTATAGGTGATTCACTCTGCATCATGTGGACACAGTCACACATTCACACGCGCGCACACACACACACACACACACACACACACACATCTATTTTTACAATGTGCAAGAAAAAAATGCATACAAATACACTAAATCACAACATCTGTTACACATGTTCAACATAACTTGCATACATCTAATAATTTATTAAATGTTGTCAGTGGAGCACCAGTTCCATTAAGTTATTTATTTCTGCAGAGACAGAACAGGGTTTAACTAGATCTTTGCATGCAGCTTGTGCCTTTAATAGCAGGTTTGGGAACATGTCAAATGCTGCCAAATGTCAGGACCATCGGCATGTAAATGCAACCAAGACATGTGCGGCTAAGAGCTGATACTTGGTCATTTTGTCTGAGAAGCCTCATTCCATGTAAAAGGTCACTGAAGAGCAGGTCAATGACAGTGTATTCACCAAGCTGTCAGGGTTATTCTGCAGTCTCGCCTTTGCGGCATGACTGCAGGCCTGGTAACATGGTACATCTCACACACAGATATGAGGACACACACAGGCATAGGCACACAGACAAACAGGTATATAAACAGGTGTGCAAAGAAAAGTGCACAAATGGACGCATGTTGCATAAACTGTATTTTACATTATTTCACAGCCTTACATTATTATGCAATAACATGAATAAAATGACAACTGATGTCATTTTCCCAGCAGTTCACCTATTCAACTCCAGTAAAGCCCTTCCGCTCCCTCTCTGTGTCACTAAATGGGGCTGAGTGTACAATGGATCCCTCTCCTTCAGATAAATAGATATTTTTAGATAGACATTTTGTATGGAACTCCTCCGAGAAATCGAGCTGTTATTCAGGGTCACTGCACAGCTCAAATTTTATCAGCCACAATGCACAGCCAAATAACTTCAGTATCAGTCAGACCATACTGAACATTAGGTTTCAGTTGAAGAATTGCAGAAAATAAATAAATAAATAAATAAATAGCACACACACTTGCATAAGTATGGATGCAGTGCTTGCGCAAGCACACACACAAACACACACACAAGCCTAGGTGAGGGAGTCAGATGGAGAGCTTGTCTGTTTCCTTGACTCATTCTTTAATTCTGCTGAGTTATATTGTTTTCTGTTGCTTTTATCTGTGATACGTAAGCCCTTAATTAATGAATTGGTAAAACCTTAATTGATTAATTGATTTGCAAATGCAATTTTCTCACAGTAATCCCTCGATCATAAAACCCCAAACAATGTTTTAAGCTGTGTTAATCTATTAAGGAAAATAACATTTTCCTCTTAACTGCAGGATGATTCAGTATTAGGTGGAAAACACATGGAAGGTGGCAGCACACTCAGGTAGAAAATGTGTTGTGTCCTCGAGCTGAGTTATATATCAACTATTTTGATTTTTAATAAACTTGATAACATAATACAATTGTTGTTACTACATGTTGTCAGTCCACTACATGACTAATGAACAATAGCTAGCATTAAGTATGTTAGATCCTGGCAACATTATGTGATATCCTTTTTAATAGTATATACATATAAACAGCCAGTTTGACTTATTCCAAAAATTGCATTTTTCTGCACCACACTCTCTCAAAACGGCAAGGGAAAATATTTGATTAGTAGTAACTTTTGTTAACTATAGCTTTCATGTTGACAGTTCAGTAATTCGACAAGCTGAATGCCATGCTTTTACTTCTGAAAAACTACCACCAGAGTGTGTAACAGGTATGTAATGGAGGTTGTCACATTTATCAATGGTATATTTATTATTGCAATACAGGGAAAGTTATGGAACCTTCAGTAAAAAGAGGCAGAAAACATACATTTTTAATACTGGCTATAGTGGGGTTTCGCTTATATGGCATCTGTCGTTCCTTTCTTTCTGGTTCCTTCCTCTTTGTTTCTATTTATATTCCCCAAGGTGGCAATACCATGTTGCCTACCTCACAGGTCTGTCTGAGCTGATATACTACCATGTTACTAAGCTAACACTAAGCCTGAGGTAAGGCAGGCATGCAGAACGTGAATCCAGGATCGCAGTCAGCTCAGGATGGGCCCACGCACATCTCAATGTGGCTGATAGCTTCGGTGCAGAAATCTGGAGTCATGCTGGCGCTAAATATAGACAAAGGTTTTATGTAAGCTGAGGTGAATCATTCTGTTCCACACATTTTGCCACATTTGCTCACACATATTGAATAAGTGACAAGGTATGGGTGAGGGAAATATTGGGATGTGGTAAAACGTTTGCGATATTCATCACATGAAATGGATTTGGAGAACAGCTGACACACACTGTATTCCTGCTGTCTACCTGCTGAAACCACACACATGTATATGCATGTCTGTCTGTCTATGTGTGTGTGTGTGTGTGTGTGTTCATTCCCCTGGGCCTTCTATGATGAAGGTAATTACAGTGCCTTAATCAAAGCTCTGACGAGATTGATTAGATGTGTGTGGCAAGGGGAGGGTTCAGACGAGCATCACAGTCTCCTGTACGAAAGGATATTATGTATGTCTAACCAACACACACACACACACACACTGTCTCTCTCTCTCTTAATGTGACCATTTTGTTTTAGCATCAATGTGTGGAAACAGCTAATGGAAAGAGTCTGGGGTGGAGGGGAGAGTCTGCAGTCATGCTAAAATTATCCAAGTGGATGCAGCGCACACACAAACACACAGGCTTACACACTCACACCAAAAATAGAGCCTTGGTATTGATCTCCGCTCCCACACAATAATGAAGAGGGGAAGTGTTCAAATGAGCGATTTCAAAATAAGAGTATAGTGAGAACGAAGGTTTATAGCTTGAGTTTGGCAGAGAGAGAGAAGGAGAGAGAGAGGCAGAGGAAGAAGAAGTGCAAAAAGAGATACAAAACATTGGATGATAAAGGGAATCCGAAAATATACCGGGAGAGAACAGGGAAAGAGGGGCGAGGGGGAGGCAGAAAGAGAGTGAGAGATAGTGGAGGAGTGGAGGAGAGGGAGGGAAACATGGTCGTCATGGCAGCCAAATCTCTGCTCTCTCTCCCCCTCTAGAGAGAGCACCTTTGACATTGGCAGGTAGCGTCGCACCACTGATTACTCACACTCACACACACTCACGCAGATATACACACTTGGGGGTTACAGTATCAATCTCACACATAAACACACAGAGCCACACAAAGCCACACACACACACACACACAAACACAGGGCTGTTGCTAATGTGTCTTGACAAAGGAAAGGTCACCTTAAATGTTCCCATGAGCTGCAGTCGTGTAGATCAGAGCATGGGAACCTGCTCACCCACAGCTTCTCTCCCTGTACTTCCGTCTTCCTTCTTTATCCATCTCCCCTCAAAGCAGCCTCAAACATATTGCCTTCTGTTACATCAGATTACATTATAATAATACACACACAGAGCCACATGCACACACAGACACGCACAGTCATATGTGTGGCTGCTAAAACGGCACAGATTTATGGCTCAGTTCCAGTTTCATTCTGAACTATTTGTCAGTGCATGCTGTCAGCTAAACGGGATCCTTTGAGTGTAGGCGCAATTTATTTTACACCACAAATATTAGAGAGATGAAGTCAGTAGTGTTCACTCCCATAAAATCAAAGTCAGCTATAATTTTGCAGCATGTGGCTCTAAACATTCTTGCGTCTAAAGAGATCAAGTTTCATCACTGAGGCAGTGGTGACATCTAGTGGTTACTCTTGGTAATAAATTCAAATTGATGCACTGGTATGCTTTTCATCAGTGTCCCGAATATCTATTTCCATTCTCCATATCTATTTGTTTATATTGTTGCAATTTATCCTGACTTATCTGGGAATGAGCAAAAACATTACTGAGTTAATTTACTCACAGCAGTCTGCATGTTTTATTGATTTAGTTTGGTTTTCTTGTGGATCTAATTATCTCCTTGCTCAGGGTGCTTAGCCTCTCAAGCCTGCTTAATCTCCCCATTTACCACTTCATCAGAAAGGAATAATTTACTATAGTTTGGCCAATGTATTTCACCCACATAAAAACAGAGTTCCAATAAATGTATGGCACATTTCACCCCGGATCATGAAAATATATGGCAAATAGAATGTGATGTTTATATTTACTAAATACTATAGTTATAATAGACATAAACAGGAATTAGAGGTCTTAGGGATGTTTGTAGATTTGAGATGTTTGTAAATGTTAGACTGTACTGCTTGCCATGAAATTTTAATGAATATTGATAATGTTGGTGGTGGGCAAATAAAACTAAAAAGAATCTAAATTCAAGGTGGGAGCTGAGAAATCCTCTGCACCTTGTCTAAACCGAGAAATCGTCTAGTCTTGCCTAACCAAATTCAAAGTAACACACAACATTTGTCTGGATAAATTTATTACTAGTACGTGAGACCATTTCATCTCTCAAGAGACCTAACAAGCGTAAAATGAGAGATGGAGTAAAGCCCTGATTTATCTATTACTCAGATTAGCCTATAATTAATACAGTGATCATAATGATATAGTTCACTGCTTAACCGCAGAGAAAGGAACAGATTATGAACGGGAAATGTTTAACAACATGATGTCAAAGCAATGCAAGCATTGTATTAGTCCTAAATGAGCTAGTTAAAAAATTGTCATCAAACTAAAGCAACAATGACAAACAACTTTTTCTCAAGGAAACACCAAAGACAGTTTTTGATCATAATAATACATGTTTTAATACACGCTGTTATGATCATCAGAAAGCATTACAGTTAGTTACAAATCTGGAATGTCTGGGAGGGAGAAAAAAACTGAACGCAGCATTTGAAGGCACCTTGAAGAACAACTGATCACATTTTATCTGGTAGTTTTTAACTAAACACTGCAACTGTGTAGCGAAGAATACGTCAAATAAAATGAGTTTGGGGCTGGTTTTTGTTTGGTTCACTTTTCTGTTAGTAACTGTCAAGTGCACAGGACCGGCATGCAATTACACTTTGCCATCCGTGTTTCTTTGTGTGCATTTGAGTACACAGTATATGCATGCATTCCATCTGTCTGTCTGCCTGTCTGTCTGTGGCTGTTTGTGTCTGCAACATGCATTGTGCATGATGCTGAAACACCATCACCACAATCATGCAAGCATTTGTCTGTCTGTCTGTCTGTCCATCTGTCTGTCTGTGAAGTTGTATATCTTTTGTGTGATATTATGCATGTAAGGCACTGATGTTACCACATGTATTCAGAATTCTGAAAGCTACAGCGATACATGGCACTCTCTGGGCCAATGTTAGCCAAATTGCGGGGCAAAAAACACAAGCATTCAGCCTAATGACTCCAGGCAGGATGGGCGTCTACTTGATTTCGACGCTCTTGATGCGCACATCCCCATCAAAGTTCATGTGTTGGTATTTTTCTGCACCCATGCGGTTGGGGAAGTGTATCTCCGAGCCATCTGACAAAGTCACCAGGAACTGCTCAGGCGAGAGTGAGATGATGATCTAAGTGGGAGAGAGAGATTTGGGAGGGGGAGCAGGAGGAGCGAGACGGTTGAGAAAAAGAAAAAGGTTTGGAGACAGACTGTGTCACAGAGAGAAAGAGAACATAGAGAAAGAAACACAGCAATGCTCATGCATACATCTGCTGCATTCTTGTCATATCTGAATTATTTTAAAAATGGAGAGACCAGATCAGTTAGAAATGCATTTGAGCTTATTTGAATCTGTTTTTAATGGAGGATTACATTAGGGTTAAGTTTTTAACATAGTACCAAAACAAAGACGTTTCTTCATGTTTAATATGATATATTATAAAATGTAAGAATGTTATAAAATATCGCTAAGGTTGACTTTGCATTGCGATAATTATTCTCAATCATTAAAAAGTGCGCTAATTCTTTCAAAATTTCAAGGATTTACTGCATTTTTCTAGTTTGTGTTTTATAATTACATCTAAACCTACACATTAAAAAGTGAAAAATGTTCATTGTTCAGATTATTTCAAATAAATGTTATGTTCAATGAACCTGAGTGCCAATAGTGGCAAAATGATCAAATTATCTGAGGAACAACGACATAGATCTGTCTGTTCTGCTCACAGGAGGAGGAAGGAAGCATGGGACAAACTGCACACGCACACACACACACACACACACACACACACACACACACACACACACACACACACACACACTTTTCCTCTCACCTGC
>OMLB01063260.1:13745-35844 GCA_900302555.1 Myripristis jacobus | reverse complement strand
GCTGGAAACAAGCTAACAACGCACAAATTACAAACGCACACGAGATATCTGACTGAGAAGGACTGCACCAGCACATACACATTAGAAGAACACACAAACACACACACACACACACACACACACACACACACACATTTTCCTCTCACCTTGAACTCCTCTCCCTGGTTGAACGGAAAGCCTCCCTCACGGTGCTCCTCACACCAGTTGCCTCCCTGGAAGGAGTTGCACACCACAGCCCTCTCGTCTCCGTGGGCGCTGAAGCGAGGATTGAGGTGAAAGGCAATATCCTCCTCATTGGGGCCGATGTTCACTGCAAAGCTGAACACATGTATTGTGTTTTGATGCTATTTAATACATTTGATAAAGTCATAAAAACAGTGAAGCACAAAATATTAGCAACACTAGGTTGCACCCTGATTTTTGCACAATCCATGTTTCAGCACTTGAAAATTGTTTTGCACTCTTCAAGATTCAGCCAGTCTCCCTGTGATGTGGATTGTCTTTTGATGTGATACAGAATACTGGTGACATAACCACACAAACTAAAGAAAAAGAGACAACAGACCACTGATGAGTTTGCAGTGTCCCAGTTGCTCAGTTAGTTAGAGTGTATATGTACCTGCTGTGGCCTGGGTTTGAATCCAGCCTTTTCTTCATCATTTATTTTTAATGCTGGAGACGTGCATTCAAATTCCCACACTCTGTTTCTTACTTTCAGTTTAAACACTGTGAGGAAGAATACAATATTTCACCCCTGCAACTCCGCTTCCCACCCATTCACACATCCTCAAGCCTTATCGGTCATACACACTTCTGTTTGACCTGTGAGAAGGAAGTCAGTCCACACATCAGTGTGATATCGCAGACTAGACACTAACTCTACTGTCGTGCTGTTTTTCAAGGGAGGCATTAGTGATGTCAAGAAACATAGAGATACTGAGCAAAAGAATAACATCAGCAATTCAGTATGCTGAAATCTTTCTTTGTTTGTGGAAGGCAGACAGGTAGTGTAAGAAACACAAAACAAGGAGTGCCTAGATAGCTGGGATCACATGATTATCCTTCTGGGACACTCACTTGGTAGCATCAGGCTTGGGGACTCCAACAATGGTCAGGGTCTGTCCCGCCTTTAAGGACATATTCTTTATAGCCATCTTCTGCAGAGAAAGAGAGAGGGAGAAAATTACATAATGCATTATTGTATCGTAATACTACTGGATTTTGCTTCGATCCATTCATTATTGTTGCTTTATTATTGTAGCAGCACCAAAGGTCGCTTGAACCTACTCTTAAAACCTTACTTCATCCATCCAAATAATAAAACATGTGTTTCCAATTATGCTCTTCCACTGTAGGACTGGTCAAAGATTCCAGCTCTTTCCTGCTCTAGCATTGGACGCCGTACCCCACTTTCTCCTGCACTGATTTTGGCTGAGGGAGGGCTAAAAATGTTGAAAATTGATGGGGAAAGGCTGTTGTTAAATTGAGTAATATTTTCCCTCCACGCCACGGTGGATGGCTCGTGCACAGAGGAGAAAAAAAGGCTGAGCGCAGCAGAACTCGCTCGGCTAGGTCAGTGCTGTACATGTGGCAGGGGAATACAGACTTGTGTTCCATGATTAGGAAATTATACCGAGCGCGCTGTTATTTGGTCTTTACACAAAGACCACTGTTGTTCAACATTTTGTCAGTATGTCAGATTTTGCATCTGGGCAACTGTTAACTGTCACCAAGGCAATAATTAGTATCAGTTACAACAATAGCAGCTCTTATAAGAACTGGCGGCTTTTTCAAAATAAAGCTAAACATGCGAACTAAAGTGGTTTGTTTCCTTAGACATTACACAATTCTGAGCATACACTGCAGTAGCATTCATCAATTTTAAACAGTTCAAGTTCACACATGGATGTGTTTCAATTTGCATATTTGCAGCTGACAAGGTCTACGTATTTGTGCTTGTTTTTGAGGAAGCATTCTTAATTCATGAAAAAAACAAATACATTCAGACATGTTATGCTGTTTTTATCTGAGGATATTTCATTTAAACAAAGCTTGTCAGATGCCTATCTTGTGGGTCCAAAAGCCTGTTTTCAGGGCACCTAGACAGATGTAATTACCATGCTGCAGCTGTTGAGAAATTCCTATCAACGTTGGATAGACTCCATAATGAGCTATGGATTTCCACCAACAGAATCAATGCAGTTTATTCAGTTAAAAATGCTGAAATAAGGGTCAGAATAGGTTATATGGCTAGATGGAAGCACATGCATAGGATGTTAGAGGAACATGAGAGTTTCCCTTTGACTATTAAAATGAGGCTGCATGTTGCTTATTTCCCAGAAACCAGATCATCGGTGAGAAATACTCCTATTTTAGGCTAATAAAACAGAGATAGTTTTTTAAAGACTGCATTACAAAAAGTCCAGAACAAACTGCATGAATTTAAGCATTAATTGTACAGTGTGTCATCTAGTGCTGAGCCAGACAGAAACACACACTTTGGCAGAGCCTGAGAGGATTAATCTGGAGAAAAGGAGAGAGGGAAAAAGGCGGGATAATGTAGGAAAAAAAAAAGTTTATCTTAAAGATGGACCAAACCACAAAATGAAGGGGAGGATGAAAAGTGGGAGGAAGGGATCAAGTGGCATAGGGTAAACCACATTCTTTCCATGTTAGTCTTTGGTTCTGACTGTAAAGTGTGTGAATTACACTCAGCACTGGGGCTGGGCAGAGGACGGACCTGGCAGTGGTCCTGCTTCCCCCAGACACTGCAGTCTGAAGGAATCCCCATATGTGTGTGACATGCCGACCCACCTCCCTCCTCTCACTGACAGAGAGACAAGAGACAGCTGGAGCTGCCAATTGCCTAGAAACACCCCTCCCAAATAGGTATGGAGTCAAATGGGTCAAACTTGCACAAATATAGCATACAGCTATAAACGGATTACTTGATTCTATAATCAATGTCATCCTGCTTCAACTTAGTATGAGCCAGTTTCTGATATGGCAGAAGAAAAACAGATCCAAGATAGTGCAAACGGTAGTTCCTTATACATCAGCAAGAAAAATAATCCCAGACAGCACACTATTCCAAAATCTTCCACTGCTGAAATGGATTTGCTCACCCCCTGAGGTAAACTTGAGAATCACTGTATAGCCTTGCTCTGCAGTCTATTCTTGCCTCCAGCGGATGATTTTATTTCATTATATCCCTTAATGTGATTTAAGCCTGCTGACCTTCGAATACATCCCGACAAATGTTTACCCCTGTAGCCAACAAAAAGCCAAAGTGATACAGGGCCTTTATTGTAAGCCGTACTCCCCCAGTGCAACTTATGAGTCCAAAGAGATCACAATGCTGCCTCGTGTTCAGCTCCCACTTGTACCTCTTGAAACTAAGGCTTTGATTAAAATGGACTGATGACTCCAGGTAGCTTTAGTTGGAGGGAGTTTAAGGGTGTGAAATTTGCAGCATGAATTTACATGTAGTTAGAGATTCTTTGAGCTGCAATCCAACAACTGACTTAATAACTTAATACTTTGAAGGTATTGTGCATGCTACCAGTATGATCTACACACAGTAAAGAAGAATGAATGTCCCTGATGCAGTATCCAATAGTAATGTGGCTGATATTCCTATTTGCTCTGCAGTGCATAGTTTGACCATAAAAGGCAATTGAGGCAATTCACAAATGCATATGTCTCTGTAAAGCAGCTTTAAAAGACAACAGCTCTGACTTGGTTTAGTTTAGGTAAGTTTACTCACTTCACCCTATCAGATTGAGCTGGCTCATGATAAACAGCTGTCAGTCCCAGCTGTGATTAAAACAAGTTATCTGTGTTTGTGCATCTGGTTCTTAAAATACACCGAGCACAGGCACTGCAGGATCACAGGATTGTTGCTTTGAGAAATAGCCCATACTTACACTCATCTTGCTTGCTGGTGTCGTCAACTGTCGCCGAGGTGAAAGGGTAGCTGCGTTGCTTGTGTCCGGCCGGGCCGCACTGCAGCTTGACAGTCAGATTTATAGACAGCATGGGAGGTGCAAAATCCCGAGTCCCTCCGCTTGAGTGACGTCTCAAGCAGCCAATAGAATCGCGCCATTAGCAATCACTGCCCGAAGACAAATTATAAGACGTAAACCTGAAATAAGCTATGTAGCACCCAATAGAAATATATGAGGCTGATTGCGGTGAATCTAATTAGTTAGAGGAGTAATTTCAACATGAGACTGTTACTACAGCATAGTGGAGTTAGTCAGACGGCAAGAGGAAGGGGCCAAGGGAGATAAAACTAGAAATGACTTTGTTGCCGGGGAGACAACTAAATATTTGGCTCAAACGATATCCTTCAGTGTCCACATACATAGCCTGTAATGCGGGCCCATATGGCAGCGTTTGAGCTCAGACTGACTTTAAGTAAACGTTGGTTTGGAGAGAAATCTCAGTGGATTTTTTTACTCAGTGTTAAAAATGTATCTGACTAAAATGCTGCCACAGGGAGACTTTCACCAGCTGATGTACACTTGACAGCTGACTGCTGTGACTCAAAAAGGTCAGAAAGTCGTGACAAACGCCACAGGACTGCACAACATAAGTATGCTTTTTATTTTATAGCACCGAAACCAGTTGTCACCCCTCGTAAAATGTCCTTGGTGACAGTTTTTGTTTGTGACTGTTAGTTATAACAGGTCTGTTGGGGCATCTGTGAGAGGGGTGCGAAATTGGTCTGAGAGGGGATAGGTTATTAAGCCTAGTGTGTCTGTGCGTTGGGTCTGGATGACAAATTGATAGTTCATATCACTGCGACTGTCTTCATATCAGATTTTTTTTTTTTTTTTTTTTTAAGGGATAGCTACAGCTTTAAGTGCATGAGAAAGTTGTGCATCTCTCATAGCAATCCCCACTTCCCCATAAGGTAGATGCTTTGCCTCTACAGCATGTATGAAAATATATCTTAAGGCATGAGGAAATGGTAGCATCAAAAGTTCAAGGAGGCAAAGAGTTCTGATACGTTTCCTCTTGCGCCAAGACCCAGTCTTGAGACAGTCATGAGATCTAATGACATGCTCACACACAAACAGTATCTCTACTGTTGAACAGGAATAAAATATTTATCATGTAACACTATATATGCTATACAGCCATGAAAATTTTGGGATTCAATATTTATGATCCCTGAGATGTGGAACATGTGGGAAACAGGGATCAGTGCAAATTCTGCTGCAAACCTGACCAATGAATGGGTCATTTTTGGACAAAATTTAAGTGCCATCCATTAAAAGAATTGTTGTCTCAAAAATGCATAAAAAAGTACTCAAGTAGCCAATAAGTACTCAAACTTGAGGGTTTCAAGATAAGGTTAGAGTAGATACAGATTGAATGAACTTTCATCTGTTGACAAAAAAAAAAAAAAAAAAACAAAAAAGAAAAGAAAAACTGACCTTTCTGGGCACATTATTGAGTTATTCAAGTTGCCAGAGATAAAATTCATTGAGTAATCAGATGATGTCATTGCTTATTTTACTGACTCATCAAACAGATTGGCTAAGATTTCGTACTGAGTTATTTACAGCAAGAATGGTGACTGATTTCGCAACAACAAATTGTCTGTTTGGCAAAAGAGAACATGGGTTATCTAGCAATCTGAAATGAAGTTCATCAGCTACTTTGTTGTCACATTTATCATAGGTCAGAGAATGGTGGATGTGTTAGTCATAAGCTTAAAAATCTACTTTGGTCAGGCAAAAAAAAAGGTCAGTAATCTGTGTAGTTTGTGTTTCTTTCTCTTTCATTCAAAGATGATGGAGCAATGCACACCCAACCCTGCCTGCCCACCTGCCACTCTGCCCTAACTCCAACATCAGCACTCTCCCAACCCAATGTAAAAATTTCCAGATCTGCCACTGCCTTGAATGTTATATAGATGTTTGTGGCGTATGAAATTGATTGAACTTTGGGCTGCTAGTTAAGCATGTTAGATCGTATGTGTCCTATATGGTCTTGATATGATAAAACAGTTTGGAAAATGGTATTGTTATCATTTTACTCTAACAAGCATGTACCTCAGACCCCAGTGGCATTCAGAACTAGCTTTATTATGAAATCATTTGCCGTGGAAGTTGAACACCAAAGAAACCTAATAGTTAGAGCATGCATTTTCATTCTTGCTGGCCCCAAAGTACCAAGGTAATCCTGCTATGCCAGCTGTCACTGCTCTCAGAGTCTGAATAAATGTTCAGTTATCATGATTTTACTGAACATATCAGCCGCTTGGATTTGAAAAAAAAAAATCCATGAAAATAAAAGACCATGACTTGTACAACAGTGCAGTTTTTTTCCGTAATCTAAAAAATGTTTGAAACTCTCCCATTCCAAGACCTGTAGGAGCCGGGTTCACATTGATGGAGATGCCCTTCAACCTGTTGAGGAACATCAGCTTTTAGCAACAAGCATGCTGAGTGCTGTGTTTCTCCTAATTTGTCTTGGAGAGGCATCACACTGAAGATCTGGATGTGGCCACAGTGGACGAGCCACGTTTTGTAGTATCTTGTGCAGCATTCAATTCCAAGGCTATTGAGTTGAATTCAGTAGAGTTAATTGCCTAAATGAGGAAGGGGAAGAGGTCTGAGATATTTTTTTTTTCCTCACTGTACGTTGCTCTTAGGGGGTAGTCATCAAATGTTTACAACTTCATAACTTAATCATTAGTGTTCATGTTGTCCTGTGTGGATAACTTATGTTTACACCGCATTCGATCTCTTTGTTTGTTTGTTAGCGTGATATCTCAAAAGGTCATGAATGGATTTGCTCAAAACTATGTGAAAAGTCATGGGCCACGAAAAAGCTGTTTCACATGCTGATTGGTCAAAAGGAGGCAGTCATCGTAGTGGGCGTTGCCGATCACAAAAAAGCATTTAACTTTTAAATGTGTTCACATAACATGGCAAAGTTTTTTGTGGCTTTTTGCTTTTTTTTGTTGATAATGACAGTATTTTTTATTTTTTTTTGGAAAATCTGGTCATGGGGCAGCAAATGGTCTATTACAACATTGAGCTTAAAGTACCAGACCAGTGGTTTTACAGGTTTAGTGTAATATCTACAAAATGTATAATTGAAGCCTAATATAATTTCTCCTACGTGTTATCCAGCCATTCATTCCACTATCATGTAAAAATTAACTTTCTTCAAACCAGGATTCCATCAATGTAATAAAGTCATCCACATTAGTCTTCCTAAAAGCAGCAGCTCTGTTGTATTCTGATGACTTAAACTTTGATGACTTAAAATGGTCTCTCTGCTGGAAAATAGTCCCTGGGGAAATGTTTGCATAGTGAATTATCAGTTCTGTGGTTTATTGATGCCGACGACTTTGTTAGCAGTGGAACATTACACGGTGGATGTTTCAACCAAAGCCTGAAATTTGAAAATCAAGGAATTTTGATTACATGCTGTGAAATCTTTAGTAACTTTTCATGCCTTTTCATGCCACAACTCTGTATTATAAATGTTTACATATTAATAAAACTGAGGTATTGCTTGTTAATGGGAATTTAACAAGCATGTTGGAGGACTAATTTATTATCTAGATCATAATATAATAATAACCTGTGGGGCCAAATATACTTTTCTATTTTACAGTTTTGCCCTCAGCACTTCATGCAAAACACACTGAGTAGTTATATATACGTGTGTGTATTTGACTGACTACATAGTCTCTGTGCATAGGTGCGTGTGTGTGTGTGTGTGTTTGTGTGTGTATGCACATATAGCATATTAGAGACTCAGGAAAGTGAAGCAATACTTAGTACTCATATTTTGTGTTGGTTGAGCTATGATACAATAATACAAGGTGTTCGCTCCCCATAAATGTACATATGTTGAACTACCAGTGTTTAAGGCACTAAATCAGCTTTTCTCTTGAAGTCGGTGAGCGTCATTGGCTACACTAATAGACAAGTATCATACCAGTCTAAATGGATGATCTCACCATTACATGACATTACATCAGACTGCAGTATATTGAATTGTTGCTGTACAGGGCAGTTCAGTCTGACCAACAGCTGCTGGGAGAGAAAATGTACATAAAGACAGAATTGATGAAATGCCACATGTTTGTCAGCACAAAACTTTTCTTTTTTTTTTTTTTTTTTCCTTTAGGGTCCATGCCAAATTGTAACAAGGATCTCTTCCGTACATAACCACTGAATTATCAATTTATTTATTTTTTAACATTTTAAATATCAATTCTCTAACTGTAATGAAAACAGTGTGATCATAAAGTCACTAGAGAATGGAAGTGTTAACTGAATTAATTGGTGTGTATTTTTTTTTTTTTTTTTACATTGACAGGCTTATGACAGGATTATTACACTAGCAAATTTAAAACGGTTTTAAGGCAAGTTATTTCACAGCTGCAACACCTCTTGTCCCACAGTCTGAGCCCCTGCCGCCCTGCACGCTAGTCAATAGTAAATAAAAAGGCGTCTCCGCACGCTAGTCCACACCTTCCTCATAAATATAAACGAGTTTGTGGCGATTTCAGGTTAAACGTCTTGAAGACCAAGCAAGACAACAAACAGGGAAGCTGCTCTAACGACAACAAACAGGGAAGCAGCTCTAACGTCAGCTTGTTAAAGTAAGGCTATAGCCAGACAACAGTCACCACGTCTCCTTAGTGTAGTGTCTCAGCTGGTGGTGTGTGTCTGTGTTTGGGTGCCAGTCGTCATCACAACAGTGAGGACAGGTTTGTAATTTATCGCAGCAAGGCTGGCAGAAAAATGGCATCGATGGCCGCGGCGCATGAGCCGAGCATAAGCCCGGGGTCTGTATCGCTGGCAGAAACTTTGGTCCCCGCTAGTATATTCGCTCCGGACCGGGGAGGCTGTGGAGACGACGCCGGGGACGAGTGCTTCGAGGACGGGGACGTGTTAAACGGCGAGCCCCGGGACCGTGGAGTCGACTTCACTAGCAAGGTAGGCCCTGTGCAGCAGAGGGGCTGCAGGACTAGCTCTTGTTGTAGCTAATGCTGGCTAGCTACGTGTGCTGCTGGAAATGAATGAATGGATGAATGAATGATACATGCATTGGTGTGTCAGTTACATGCATGTAAATACTTAAAACTCTTGCAGGCTGCAAATGAAGCCTCTTTACATACTGAATATTACAGGACTGCTTCCTGGACACGGAAAATGTCTTTACTGACGTTTACTAAGCTAACGTTAGCATATTGCGGCTAAAGCTAGCCACCGTTGCAGCAAGCACATAAATGAGCAGCGTTGGTTGCCTCTCGGTCGGGGCAGACGCAGCTGTAGCCTTTGATAAAAGTCTACGTTGACATAAACAGCTGCATCATTTGCAACTACAGCACGTTTGCGAACAACTTTCAAACAGTGCTGGGTGATGTAATTCCTTGCAACCTGAATGACAGTGTTGTCAAACAAACCACTATCCCAATATCGACTTTAGTGGACTTCCCCCCCCGTGGCAAAACACAAACTTATGAAACACGGGGCAATAAAGGTGCGAGTCAATGAGTGAGTCCAGGTTGTGTGACATGTGAACAAGTCTATGACTCATGAGGGCTCAAATTACCCATTACAAAGTCATGAGATGACCTGTGTACAGAGATTGCACAGGATTGCAACAGGAAGGCAGTCCTCTTGTTCACTTTTGGCACCAATTGTTGTCATCTGTTTGTGCCACATCCATTTGACATCACAGGTGTAACTTTACCTGTTAACCTGTAGGCATATACTGTGATTTAACTAGTAATTATCACACTGTGCATTGTAACTGTGATGCAGAAGACCACCACCGTATCATGCAGCTGTAACCTGTGGTGTGGTATTAGTACAATCCTAAATAGATGTCCTGGCTGGTTAACAAAATTACAAATTCACACTTGTTCTGTCAGAGCCAGTTTTGGTGAAAAATGTTCTCTCTCAGCTTAATATGTGAGGTATGGTGAAAATGCAGTCAGAATGTTTCAAACTATGTTCACTTTTATGTAAATGATGTTTTAATGGTACTCAAGGGAGCATTGTTTTCAGGGGCCTGTTTTACTTGTATCACAAGGTTCACTTCAACCAATTCCAATATAAACTCGTTCAACTGCAGCATTGATTGGTGTCAGGAAGCTTTTTAGGGCTTTTCAAAGGGACAATAGTACGTGGCCCATGTGTCCTTGAGTCGCTGCATGGGAAGAAACACAGGTGTGTGTGTGTGTGTGAAAATTTCCTCAAATTAAGCGCAGTCACTATCTCGCTTAAAAGCAACAACACCTGATGCAGTGGTAGATTAACAGTTATTGCTGTTGAAGACTTTTGATCGAGTGAATGATTAATGAAGGATGCATTGATTATACTGTTGTCACATAAGTCACAACAACCATACAGTTAGGACAGTGATTTTGCAACAGTGGTCAAGTCTTAGTCTTTCTCTTTCTATCTCCTGTCACTTTCTGTCTCTCTCTCTTTCCATCCCTGTCCCTCCACTAGCTGGCACTGGTTAGCCCAAATGGAGAGCAGTATGACTCGTTACTTCGCCAACTGCGGGACAGGATGGAAGAAGGTTGTGGAGAGACCATCTATGTGGTGGGAATGGGCTCAGGTGCGAAACAGTTCACATTCACTTCTCCAGCTTCCATGCATAGTTATGGCATATGTGAATCACACTATCTTTTCTCATTTGGTCTGTGCCAGATCAGTTTGTAAAGCCTGGACAACACACAGGGCATTTTTCTTATCTTGACCTTATGCACTTAGCTCCTTCTATCTCTTTCTGTTTCTGTCTTACCTCTTCCTCCTCACTCCCACTTCACTCTAGACGGTGGTGATTGGGGTCTTGATGAAACTGACATGGAGGCCTCAGTGGCCACGGTGCGCTCTCTGTGCGAGCAGCTAGATGCTGACCTGATCCCTCTGCGGGAACGCAACGAAACTGCTGGGTTGGTCCGTGACTATCTCATCCGCCGTCGTGTGGGTGAGCTGGACTTCCTGGAGGTCAGGTGAGTGGAGCCGAGAGTTCAGAGATGAAAATGAAAATGGGGTTATGGTTTATGAACTGGTATGAGCTTCCCCTCACAGTGCCCATGGTTTTGATAATTCCTTTTGTTTGTTTGGAAAAACAAACAAAATCATAATATAGCCAAGTGCAATATCCAGTTCACTTGAACTTAAATGATTTTTTTTTTTTTTTTTTTTTGATAAAGGTAAAATATGTGACAGAATTCCGTTATCAATGAAGTATTATGGTGCAACAGAGATGCTCTGGCCTACAAATCAAATTTTCCAGATGTTATAAAGCATGTTTGTTTGATACAAACCCCAGTAAAAATCACAATCTCATATCCAGTAATATTATTACAATATTATAATATTATTACAATATTATCATTACCACTAAAATTGGGACTCCTATCATAATCAAGATATTGTAATTGCAATATGATTTTTGTTTTACCACATTATTCACCCCTCTTCTCCCCTGTTCTATGCCCTAGTTTTTCACTGAAAACCACCAATTGTGACTATCAAGCTATAATTCAACAATCACTGCCATGAGTCATTGCTGCTTCTGTTATACCTGCCTGGGCATGTTGCTCTCCAGTACAATGCAGTCCCACCACCTGAAAAAACAGATCCATCTTTTCCAACACACACCGAATAAATGTTTTATAATGAGACGTGTTGGTAATTCTTGCTTTTCTTGTGCAGGTTTAATGCACTGTTTGTCATTACTTCAGCCAAATTTTTATTTAAATTATCAGGTGTTTGATAACCCGAAAATTATAAATAGATACTATCTCTCTCTCTCGGAAAATGATGTTGCAGTTGTCCTTCAGTATGGTTAGAGTGGCAGTTCTTCCTCACCTGTTCAACCTTTTCTTTTTTCTCTTTCCTCCACTCCTTTTTACCCCTCAGGGTGGCGGTGGTGGGGAATGTTGATGCTGGTAAGAGTACCCTCCTTGGGGTTTTGACCCATGGTGAGCTAGACAATGGCAGGGGCTTTGCTCGCCAAAAGCTCTTCAGACACAAGCATGAGATGGAGAGTGGCAGGACCAGCAGCGTGGGAAACGACATTCTAGGATTTGACCAGGAGGGACAGGTGAGGGGGAAGAGGATACCACCCGGAGCAGAGATGTCTCCTCGTTGCCCTGGTTGTTGAAAATTTTTAACTGTTCATTTATAACATAGAGACAAAAAGCATGATTCTCCTCCTTCCATCAGTCTACATGACCAGCTAGTGATGCAGTGACAGCTCTGGTTAAAATTTGCTATTCAGTCTGATTTTTCTGATTATTCAGCACTTCACAATTTATATCATGTTATTGGCTGGTAATAATTCAGGCCAATTAGACCTGAATGAACACTTGAAACAAGGACCTTAAAAGCATTCAAAACATCTTTTTCAACGTACTGATCACTATCATGATACTTTTGCCATTGTTTTAGCACTTCTTTGCTCAGTTTTTGCTGATTGGATGCCAGCCAATTATTCAGTATCTGAGCATTTCACCATTTTATGTCAGGTTATTGCTTAGCACTTGCCTGGCCCAATTAAATATGAGAATGATGCAAATCCAGCTGATTCTGAAGTTGATATGCTGTAGATTATTGGACAAGCATTTCCCAGAACCAGGGAAATCACATCACCTCTCCACTCTATGCAGGAGAGGTAAAACAATTTGCTTTAAAATAACAGCATCATGTGGTTTGGTGCTGCAGAGGAGTGCTGAAATGTGTTGATACTGCGGTTGACATGAACTGGATAAGTAAGGAGGTAAAATAGCACTAGAGTTGAGGGAGAAGATATAACAAGAATATAGAGGTTGGGATACAGCAAAAATAAGATGTAGATATGGCAATCCAAGTTTCAGCAGGGTCATTTTGCTTGTCATGTATGGCACAGTGCTTTCTTATCTTTTCAGCCAATATTTACTGTTTCATCGAGATAAAATGCTTCGAAGAAGGGAGTTGAAGGTGGTTTTAAGTACCATATTATAAGCACATGTATAATTACATTTTTCAAGGACAGAAACCTTTAG
The DNA here is from genome assembly GCA_900302555.1 of Myripristis jacobus. Classification (NCBI taxonomy): domain Eukaryota; kingdom Metazoa; phylum Chordata; class Actinopteri; order Holocentriformes; family Holocentridae; genus Myripristis; species Myripristis jacobus. Next base: position 22,796 of record OMLB01063260.1, on the reverse strand, counting down.
GATGTATTGCTAACTATAACCTGTAGCATTTTATTTAATCTTGGCCAGTGTTTACCCATGGGTCAGACTGCTTTGTCATATTATAAGTACAGACACCTCAAGGGCATATTGTGAGCCGTTTCCTGTTGCACTGCATTTTATTTAATGTTGGGCAGTGTATTTCCTCGAAGCAGGCTTATTCATTAACAGGGAGGCTTTGCTCAGAGGCTTTTTAGCAATATTGGACATTGTGGGTACTGGGGATCAAGCCAGCAGCCTCTCTCTATAGAACCAGGCAACTTTGCAAAGAAAATGCCAACAACAAGGAGAGGACTGTGAAAGAACAGCTGATTGTAGGTGCACAGCGGACATAGATAGCACTGTGCATAGATGTGACCAGGTGGCAACTGTACATACTGTAGATATGACCAAGCAGTACTGAGGTAGCACAAACAGGGATGAGGAAACCATACGGATGCAACGGGTATAACCGAGTCCCCCCACTGTCTGTCCCCAGGTGGTGAACAAACCAGACAGTCATGGAGGAAGCCTGGACTGGACTAAGATCTGTGAGAAGTCCTCCAAAGTCATCACCTTCATCGACTTGGCCGGCCACGAGAAGTACCTCAAAACCACCGTCTTCGGCATGACTGGACACCTGCCCGACTTCTGCATGCTCATGGTCAGGAAGGGGATGGGGAGATGGTGTGTGTGTGTATGTGTGTGTGTGTGAGGGCAGGACATGAGCGATGAAGATTGGCACTGTGCCCGTGAATATCAGGATTAGTTTTCGTATATCACAAAATTGAAAAATGGTTATATATTTTACATCAGTCTGGATTATGTTTTATCTATCTATAAAGCATTCTGTATATGCCATCAAATATTTAAACTTCAGATAAAACGGTTGTTAGTTTTAAGCTGCTGCAGAATTTTGCCCTTCTTCTTTTTACTTCCCTCAGAGTAAATCAATAAAATTCTCTCTCTGCCTCTTTAGGTGGGCAGTAATGCAGGTATTGTGGGGATGACCAAAGAACACCTGGGCCTGGCGTTAGCTCTCAATGTTCCTGTGTTTGTAGTGGTAACCAAGATCGACATGTGTCCAGCCAACATCCTACAAGGTTTGTCTTCTAGATTATCTCGTCTTTCTCTCCTATCTTGTTTCTTTGGCACATTTTAATGCACTGTAGGAATAGTTTGTATGCCCACATGCTCTCATGTTTTAAATAATGGTGAGACATATTTGCCCAAAATATCTCAATAAGCTCCATAATGCGTTCTTACCAGTAAAACATTGTGTACGTGTCTGGATTGAGACTAATTTGTTTTGATTCACTTTGCTGTAAGGCTGTATTGTGATGCTAACAGAACGTGACACATTAAAACCACGATGTGCAGTCTTCGTAATCAGGCTATGTAATTGTTGCGTTCTTGTATTGGTCCTTACAGAGACGTTGAAGCTGCTCCAGAGGTTGCTGAAGTCCCCCGGCTGTAGAAAGATCCCTGTCCTGGTACAGAACAAGGATGACGTTATAGTCACAGCCTCCAACTTCAGTTCTGAGAGGTACTCAGTCAGTCAGTCAGTCAGTCAGGAAGAAACAGACATAAAGAAAAACACATCCAGTATTAAGTAGGCCCTGGAACCAAGGGCAGCAGCCTAAATTGACAAAAACAGATCTGCAGTATCAAATGCTCTTAAGTTGGCTTTATTAACAAGAGTGAAAAAATACTATTTCAAACACTGCTTTTCCTCAGACCCCTTTTTTGAAAAGTCAACAAGAGGCAAAAAAAAAAAAGAATGTCAAGACTAGTAGGAAGAGCATAGTACTCAAAATGTTACTCTTTACTCCATTTGGGAAAATGTATGCTCTGTTTACACTTGGCATACAAAATGCATCTTGAGCAATCAAATCTATCTGCTACCTCATTGTGTCAAACTGCATAAAAATCCAAGCGTAAACACAACAAAGAAGCATTTGAAATTTGATTGATCTAATCATCTCCATTGGTAGTTTTATCATAGAAGGAGCATCCAGTTTATCAAAATTCTTCCGTAGGTGGTATGATCAGTCAGGTTTCAGATATTTCTTTGATGCCAGAATAAAGGATGATATCTGAAGCACACATGGATGTAGGCTGCCATAACTTTATTGGTGCAAGTTAGAGCCTTGACTGAGCTTTCATCACACAGTGTCTTACTTAGTCGCTGACGCTGTACCCTGCCTCCTTGTTTCCCCAGGATGTGTCCCATCTTTCAGATCTCCAACGTGACAGGGGAGAACATGGACCTGCTGAAGATGTTTCTGAACCTGCTGTCCTCCAGGACGTCCTACCGTGATGACCAGCCCGCTGAGTTTCAGATAGATGACACCTACTCAGTACCGGTACATATACACTCACACTGACCATTGACAGACCCTGTTGCTAAATGACAGATGCCTTTGCTAAATACATTTAAGTATGTGCATTGTCAAATAATGTGCAAAGTGTATAAAGCTCATACATAACAGTATTTTCTGCTTGTTTGCTGGTCCACTAATTGCGTTCTATGTACGTGTCAGGGTGTGGGCACAGTAGTATCAGGGACTACTTTACGTGGACTCATACGTCTGAATGACACCATGCTGCTGGGCCCTGATCCTCTGGGCAGTTTCACACCCATTGCTGTCAAATCCATCCATCGCAAGAGGATGCCTGTCAAGGAGGTTAGAGGGGGACAAACCGCCTCGTTTGCACTCAAAAAGGTAGGGGGGAAATCATCTGCAGCCATATCTATCTATTTGGAGAGTTGGAGGTCGCACAGATTTTCTGTGTATTATGATAATTCAGAGGATATTAAGGTGGCACCCTGACAGTGGTCAATACGCGGTTAATACCTTCATTGACCGCGTATTTATGCTGTCATGTGCTAGGTTCTTGTTCATGACCTTGGTCACATGTAGTTTCCCCGCTGATATCTTTCTGATCACTCCCAACAAATCTAATAAAGCAGTAATGTCTTAAAATTACCTTAAAAGAACATTGGTTCTATGTCAATGTATGTAATGGCAGAACTGCTGTTCTACAGAATGTACTGTTTTCACTTTTTCTGACATGAACTTATCCGTCCACCTTTTCCTATTTTTTTTAGCATTCTGACCGCGTCCTTTTTCTGTTAAGAATAAGGCAATCTTGAACTGATGTTACTGTGACCCAGTGTGAACTTAGATTTCTCAGACAGATGTTTATCTTGTAGGATTGCTTTTATTGTTGAAGTTTTGTTTGTTTTGTTCACAGCACTTGAAGAAACATGCTATATCTGTGATGTTCAATAACAGTGCTGTGGGACAAGGGATAACAAACTATTAAACAATGAACTACTATCAGCAGTGACCTTTACATGCACACAATAATCCAATAATTGCTTTTCCCATCTGACTATGTTCATAATTTAATTAGAGTTTAGATTCACAGTGCAGAAAGAATGTCAATAATACCTGCCTGTGTCTCGCATGAATACCTTTGACGTTTGTAGAATTAAAATAATTAAATTTAGTTGTTTAAATGAACTACAGTTAATTCTGAGTATTCTGACTCTGGCCTATAGATCAGTGTTCATGTGCCTCTATAGTGCATATGGTCCTTTAGTGATCTGTGTCTCATTTGTTTTTGTTTCTCTCTGTCTCCTGCTGGCCTTCGTACCTCCTGCTCTTTCTGTGTAGATCAAGCGCTCGTCCATAAGAAAAGGCATGGTGATGGTGTCTCCAAGGTTAAGCCCCCAGGCCACCTGGGAGTTTGAGGCTGAGATCCTGGTGCTGCATCATCCCACCACGATATCTCCCAGATACCAGGCAATGGGTGGGTAAAATAAAACACACAGAGGCACACTCTGCATCGATGAACTATGCATTCTGTGCATTCCCACAACACATTTTCATTTGATGATGATACATAGGAAATTATGCAGTTCTGGGGGTTCTTTGAATGTTTGCATATTTGTAGTGAGTTAATTTTTGCTGTTGCTGCTGCCCCAGCTCAACAACGTGCACTAAAGTTGGCTATCACATATATTTAACATTTGTTGCATGGAAGGAGAAGAATATAATGGTAAAGTGCAAACTGTGGCCAAGCCAGAAACAACTATCCACTGCTGTGAACAAAACATCAAATGGGCTGGTTTTCACCAACCTTGCCGTTGGCTTTGTAGTATTACTTGATTAAAGAGCATAAAAGAAGTATCTGGTGTATGTCCTTCACATTAGGATGGGGATTTGTGCTGATACATGGGCATATGTAAGGTTTAACGTTATACTGTTAACTGGCAATTGTGTGACAGTGCATCCCAGGTGATGTTGCTGTATAACGCTTAAGTAATGTACCAAGCAGTGTAACAAATTACCTTCATCAGGGAGTAACTAAGTAAAGTAATGCATTACTTTTACAAAAGGTAACGAGTAATGTGTAATACATTACTTTTTGGGAGTAACATTAAGATGGCCCAAACATAAAAAATCATTATCCATAGCCAGATCTTTTTCGCTGGGTTGATCTGATACTTGCTGCTCTAAAGATTTTTATTTATTTATTTACTTATTTATTTATCTATATCTCTTGAGGCACATTGAACCCCAATACTGACTTTTGTTCAGAGATCGAGTTGCAGGAAGTCTGCTCCACCAATTTTTAGAAGCTTCCTCAGAAAGGAGTGGTTACTGCTGTGGCTCTACCTCCTCACCCTGGTGGCAAAAGTAATAGGCCACTTGAATTCCTCTGACCTTCTCAGTGGCCCATTTACAGTAATGTGAGGAAGTGCAGAGAGCACATCATTCTTGAGGCAACTCTTCAGGCATGTTTTGAGTCATTTGACTGCACTTCTCTCTGCACCACTGCATTTGAGAGTGGCTGACACAGGCAAACTGTTGCCATTTCAACAATTTAATGGGAATTCACATTCAAACAGCTTGTTCTTTGATAACCTCCTTCAGAACATGTGCTGTTGGTGAAATGTCAGAAACCATCATTTTTAAAGGGGCGGCCTTTAAGGATGTTGGTTGACAACTCCCAATCTGACAGCATATATTTAAGGTTCTTCCACTTGGCAAGGGCTTGTGCCTTGTCCATCTTCAGTTGTTCAGAAAGAACTCCGATGTATTGGTCTCCATAATCCAAAAAGCAGGATGTGTAGGCTTAGGGAGGCAAGTTGGATCAAATACTGAGAACAGGCTTCCTGGAACCTCTTGTACAGGCTCTTTTCCATTGCTTTTGTGTAATTATACACCAATATTTCCAGGAATGTGGATACTTGAGTCACCCTCATGCTGCAGCTTCAGGTCAGCATGCTCTCACCACCAGAGCTAGTGTGCTCAGTCAGGACTCAGTCACTTTTCTCTGATATCTTTCAGTTTGGCCTTACTCGAGTCAAGGGCAGGCTTGCGAAATGTATAACAGATGTGGTGTTTTTAAAAGAGTTTTTTGACAGGTTAACATGAGCAGTCCACCTATAAACTTTATATTGATCATTCACAAGAGGAGGCCTGATGGAGTTGTATCCTTTTCTTTAATCTGCATGAGAGTCTTAAGCAGAGGTACCAGATTTTGGCTTACACTGGGCACAGCTTTACCAGTGGACAGGTAAATGCGTCCTGCATGCCTTCTGGACCTTGAGGGACATAGTTTTGGTCACGCTCTTCCCAGCTTCAAGCTTGATCACTCTGGAGGCTTTGTGAGACTTGACAAATGCTGCTTAATGTTGCCGATGCTTCAGCCACTTCCACAATTCCCTTAATGGGACCTCAATCATTTCTATGTACTTCACAAGGTCATTTGTGTCTCCACATGCCCGTGCTAACCTGTGATTGATACTGTGACTTGGTGTCATAATAGTTTAAGTGTGCCTCAGTCAGTCATCACACAGATCCAAAACCACAGAAATTCTGCAGTGGTAGGCCACATGCACGTAGCTCTTCAAGTATGAGAGCAGAGATTGTTTCTGCATTAGCAGAGCCACTTTGCTCAAATCTTTTAATCTTTTTAAAGGAAGTCAAAATGAGATTCTCCATGGGCATCGATATAACCAACGTACATGAGCAGATGCCCTATGACTGCAGAGTCAGTGACTTTGTTGACAAGGATGCTTTAATACTTGGCTTCCTGAATCTTACCAGTCAGCCTCTCGTTAATCGGCTGTGCCAGCAGCAGTCTCATGCTTTCTTGGCTTCTCTGACTCCTTTGTTCAAAAGCTTTCATGTGTGCCAATCCCAAATCTCGCTCAAGTTCAAGGAGAAGACCCAGCTTGTGGTTGGCTGTGTTCTCCTGTCCAAACCAACAGGCAGAATGAAAGGCATTGTACGTCACTGTGCCGCTCACTACTTTTGTTTTTTTGCTGTGGTATTCAGCAGTCAGGGAGGACGTCCTTCTCTCCAACTCCTTTTAGAATGTTTCTGTGTGCATTCAGGATGCAGAATGATCTTTTGATAGCTCTCTCTTTTAAATGACGGGGGCTGACTGATACCCTAGATAGATAGATAGATAGATGTGCTTGGCTGTGTTCTTTTCATTTTGTGTGACATAGGTTTCTTTGTAATATGATGAAAGAATATTAATACATGCAGTGACAAGGATGAAGCAGCAGACCTCTGTGGGCCTACATCAACATTCGATTTTGAGTAACACTTGTTTTTTTTGTTTGTTTTTTTTCTTACACGATAACCCCAGGAAAAGTTTTTTTTTTTTTTTCCAGTGCTGCAAACAGTGATTAAAGTGATAGTATTCATTGTACAGCAGTGGAGTGTCTCAGCCCTAACTTGGAACAAATGTGTGCAATCACTGACACACACACACACCCTTAACAAAGAATAAATGTGAAGGTCTCAGTGACACACACTTGAAATAATGAATATGTATATATCATTCAATTCCTTTTCTTTCTTTTCTCATTCCTCTCATCCTCTATCCAACCGCCTCTCGGTCCTTTTCAACTCAGTCCACTGTGGCAGCATCAGACAGACAGCCACCATCTTGACCATGAACAGAGACTGCCTGCGGACAGGGGACAAGGCCTCAGTCCACTTCCGCTTCATTAAGACCCCTGAGTACCTGCACTGCGACCAGAGGCTGGTGTTCAGAGAGGGACGCACCAAGGCTGTGGGCACCATCACTAAGGTAGCTGGTGTCATTGTTTGAGATGTCTAGCATTTGCTCTGATAATATGCTTTTTCACTGCACACACACACAGAACAGCAGGATTACACACTGTGCCTCCAAGCTTGTCCGACAGCCACACCAGTGCTTCAGCTTGCTTGATAGGGTGGTGCAAGATTTTAAGTCAGTTCAGGATTTTTCAAACTAGATTCTAAGATTCATCCAAGCCCATCCAAAAAAAAAAAAAAATCTCACTCACTGCTAGTGCAGCCTATCCAACCATATATTTTCTGTGAGATTTGATAAGGTTTCCAGTCTGCCTTGATCTTCATGGTCTTCACTTTTTTTGGAGGGGGGGGACTGTTTCTGTAATAGTGGTTGAATCAAACATAGAGCTGAACATAAAATCATTTATTAGTCTCGATACATGACCGTCCTTACTAGTGACGGCACAATCTAAACAAGTATGTAATTACTTTCACCTACCACTTGCCACAGTAGCCCCAGTAAGGTAACCTGCAGAAATTCAGTATCAGCTTATCACTCATTTGGTGTTTGTTTTTATATCTCTTTAGATGCAAAAATGACTGTCTTCTCTTAATAAAATGTTGACTGATACTCTTTTTCAGCTGTTGCAATCCACCAATAATTTGCCATCGAATTCCAAACCTCCACAAATCAAAATGCAGTCCACGAAAAAGGCTCCTCCCCGTAAAGAGGATGGAACAACGGCAGCCAATGATGACGCAGCAACAATATCACAGACAGCGAACCCAAACTTAACACAACCGGTGAGAGAAGATTGTATAAAAAGTGTTATTAATATGAGACGTTATTGACTGCAGTTTGAAGATCAGTGTAAATTATATTGTGTATCCTACAGTTAGATTAATCCGAGAGCTCTTCCTACATGCCTTTCCTTCCTTTCCTGTGTCGCTGCACTAACGTCAGTGTTCCCTCTCACCTTTTCTTCCCTGTTTCCACCTCCCTCATTCCCTCTCTCATCATAACTCTACGTTTGGTTTCTTCTCTGGCAATACTTGAACCACAATCCATTTCATTTTGTTTTAATATTCATTCAATTCTTTCTAAAACACCCGCTCTTGCCACATCACTCCCTCCCCCCCGGCTCCCTCTCCTTCACTGCGTGGCTGGCTGCCCCAGGGAGAGGGAGATGAAGACCCTCAGATAAAGGAGGGCAACAAAGAGAACAAGGTAAAATGGGCCAATTTGAACTGAAACAGAACTGAAGGCTGAACAGAAGACGGTGGTGTGTTAAACAAATGCGGTTTTTCCATTGGCACTATTGGCTGCGCTGAGTCAAACCGTGCCCCTGAGATTTGTATTTCCATTACCAGTTAAAGTGCACTGAGTTATGCTGAGCCTCGCCCAAGATGGACCATCTACAGAGTAGGGCCAAACTGCGCAATACCTGCCCTCAAGTGGACTGCGGCGATGTCAGAGGGCTTCGACATCATTCATTGATCAAAGAGAAATTGAACAGCTCTGAAACAGAACTGTCTACCACCAGGAGGTCCCCGTCGCAACACCCAACACAACACCTTTGATAATCTAGCCATTTTAGTTGGTCTTTAAGATATTTGGTAACACTTTACAATAAGAGTGCAACAATTAACATTAGTTAATGTTAGTTAATTCCGTAATGGTTATTTAACTGTTAGTTAATGATTATCATGGCATTTACTAATGTTAATAATATCTACAATAACCCTTAAATAACATATAAATTAATACATTAGCATGAACAACATTAGTAAATGATTCTTAGACACATTAGTTAACAGTTAGTTAACTGTTACTTAATGTTTATTACATGTTACTTAATGTTTATTACAGCATTAACTAATGTTAATTGTCTTATTGTAAAGTGTTACCGGGAATTCAGCAGCTGGCTTAAGTTACTGAATGTTCTCAAAAGACCACAGTGTTGAC
>OMLB01063259.1:50770-63708 GCA_900302555.1 Myripristis jacobus | reverse complement strand
CCCACCCAAGCTGTGCTGAGGCTAAATCCCACCCAAGACTTGTTTACTGAACATACCTGGTCCTCCTCTTCTTCCTCCTCCTCCTCCTCCTCTTCATCCTGGCTGTCCTCGTCATCATTGCTGCCACTAGAATCTTCTTCCTGTGTGTGCTCCTCATCTTCTGGTTCCAGAATATTCATAGAGTCTGACGGCAGAAAGAAACACAACCAGCCCTTACTTGCAGAACTTAAGTAAGTATAAGAGTCAAAACGAACAATTGGTAACACCTGTGAGGTTATTTTGTATGATCAACACACAAAGTTCTATTATGCCATCTTACCTTCCCGGTTGGCCTGCAGAGTGGATGCCTGGCTAATATTGGAGGGAGCCTCATCCATCAACACATCCTCCTGCGATTCATCCTCGCCACTGCGTCCCACTGATTGACAAGACAGACAACAAATTAGACAATAGGATTATGCCTGTGCCCTGTCTAACCTCACAGTCCTATCTTAGACCAGTGAATGTGGGAATGTAGCTTACCTATAATGGTGCTGTTGACAGTACCAGCATCTCTCTCCAGCAGCTCATCAATCAGATCCACTAACTCATTCTCTACCTACAAACCAAGAAATCGAGGAGCGTCAGCCATTGACTAACTACTGTCAACACACTGAGGACAATTTGTGTTAGGTAATGGGGTGTAATGCCATTTGAACACAGAGGTGTAATACAATCCAGTTACCTGCATCGCCTGCGTACTGAGGACCTCTGGCTGACCAGCAATGACCACTGTGTCTCCCTCTGTCTCTCCATCCATCAGGTCACTGTCTGTGCCCTGCACCCTGTGGCTGCCCTCCACTGGCTCAGCCTCACCAGACTCACCTGATAATATACACCACATATCAGCAAAGGACATATCTGAAATAACAGGATCTAAGAGTATATACGCATCTAAGGTGCCTTTCACGGATACCTTGGTCCTGAGTGTTGCTGTTGCTGTCCCTGGCTGTGCCCACTGTGTCATGTTCAGCTTTGTTTTTGCTCGAGCCTCCCTTGCCCCCGAACAAACTGCTGGGCTGGTTTACAATACGGGACAGAGTCTCCAGAGGCTTCAGGGCAGCATTCACTGTGTTGGCCATGTTGGGACTGAACACACAAAGATGAACGGTACCATTTATTGATTTTATATTCTGAATTTTACCAAAAATTAATTTCCAGTCAAACTGAGTATGGTGTACCTGGACAAATCCAAGCTGTGAGGCACACGGGCCAAGTCGTTGACCAGGCCTTTTTTCAGAAAGAGGCGAATGATGTTATTCATGCCATTGTGCTGTGTCTTGGCTGCTGCAGTGCTGTAGAAACTTGAGGTGGAAGGACACGACTCCATGATGGTGCTGATGATGCACATCACTGCTTGAAGCCTGAGGTGCAGAATAAAGAAACAAAACAACTGAGCTTGTATTGAATTTTTCATATGGCTAATTCACAATTGTTGACAGCTTTGCCGTCTTGCCTTTATAAGACAATGTTTACGTTAATACACTGTGTGCTGTAGTGTGCTGAATGAGACAATTCTAGTAAAAAGTAAACAAAAGGAAGTGCTCCGCTCTTTGTGCTCTTGTGAAATTAACTTTAATAACATACATTTGGAGACTGAGCTCTCTCAGATTTAGCAGGTGACTGCTGAAAAACATGAGCAGTGTCTACTCAGGTACATGTATTAACTTGTTACTACAGTATTTGTAATATCTAATTTTCAATATAAAGTTTAGGCATTTTTATTCAGTTCATGCTGCATTGTGTTTGTTTGTTTTGTTTTTTTAAATCGAAAATGTGGCCTCAGTTTGCTTGCACTAGCTTAATGGTGTCAACAGAAAGTTTCATCAAATGGCACATCTCTTCACTTCTTGAAGCTACAACAAAATAATAACTACAATGAAACTTAAAAGGAACAAATTTTCTTAATCAAATTAAAAACAAAATCTACTCTTCTATGAATTAACAGGTTTTACTAATATCAGTAGAAATATTAAATGTTACACAATTGACAGAACTGAGTTGGAACAAATAGAATTGTGACTTTTTGGTAAGCTGTTTCTTTCGCCCAACCACACTGGCAGTGCCGCCTTACCTGGCGTGTTTTTCAGCGCCTTCTGCCATTGCTAGTGCCCTACTGAGAGCAGCCTTCACCTCATTGACCAGTGCCACCTGAGCATCAGTGCCTGTGCCGGCAGCAGCCAGGCTGGCTAGGAAAAGGCGTGCCAAAGCTGGGGTGTCCTTGTCCTCTGAATTCTGGGTGTGGGGCAGCAAGTGATCAAGCACAAAAGCCAGAACACTGCAATCCTGCAAGACATATACAAGGAAGTCAGTAGAAACACATCAATATTACTTCTCATAATGCAAAAAGAAAAAAAAAAATCAATGATAAAACTAACCCATTTATAATACATATTCGAAAGGCTAGTTAAGTTTTATTGAACCACTCACCTCCTTAATGAGCTCAGACTGTCCAGCAGTGTAACAGTAAGAGGCAATCAGAGTGGCAATTCCTACATATGAGCGCACTAGCTCAGCCAGTAGTCTTAGGATGGTGGAGGTCGGCATCAGAGGTTTGCTGGCCTTTACTTTAGCTGCTTTAGCCTCCTCTGAGCTGGCACCCTTTTCTCCTTCCTGCTCCTTCTTTTCCTCCCGCATTTCCTCAGGTGTTGAGGCTGAATTGGGTGAAGATAGTAACAACATAACAAAATAGTAGGGTCAAACAGATATGGTGTGATGGACATTTTTTTTTTTTTTTTTTATCATTTTAATGGAGAAATTTGAATCGTCAATGCTGACAGAATCATTCTCACCCTCTCCTTGTGGAGTGCCAGACTGGGAAGACTCAGCCACACCTCCATCAGCAGCAAACACTTGGGCCTGTGAGGGAGGGATAAATTTCCATTATGACTGACTACTACGCACACTACATACAGGAACAACACAAATGGGCACAACTCATCAGGGAGACTCACATTGATATGGAAGGCAGACTGGGAATCAAAGTCGCTGCCCTGCCGAGTAAGTCTGTACTGATGGTAAACATCATCACCAACATCCTGCAGGATCTGGCACAGGTCCTGACCCCCGGGCACTGTCACTGCACGTTCCTCTGGACGCTCAGCTGTACCACATACACACGCGACATATTCAATTTACAGAAAAAATGAACCTGAAAACACGACATTGAGATGACAAATATGACATGACAATATTTAACGTTTTAACTATGTCTTACGTTCTTCAGGTGCATGGTAGGCAGCAAGAGCATTGAGCATGTCATAGATGACCTCCTTGATGGTGTCAGGGATAGGGGGCAGAGGGGACAGTTTAAGAGGAGTGGTCTTCACCAGCTGCACAGCATTAGGCCCCTTGATTCGCAGGTTCTCAAACTCATCATCAGAGGCTAGGGAGAAAGGATTGGATTGGAGAATGAGGACTGTGGGGAAAAACATCCACAAGCCTAAACACTTCTATTTGAAAGGTTTGGAAAACTTTCAAAATTTAAATCTCAAGTCTAAGCTTGCAAACTCACCTGTGCCAGCTCCACGGGGTGCAGGAAGAGCAATGCGGACACAACTGTTGGCAGTTTCAGTAAAGCAATCAGGGTTACGGCAGGCAGCAGGGCCAAGGACACGCAAAATGTAGTTTATCTCCCTGGAACCAAGGCTTCCTGACACCACACCTGAGGTGGTGCTACCTGCTCCACTGGTCACTGCTGACCTCACCACCTAAAGGATCAATTTGTCAGGTAAATATATTTTTTTAAATATTTTCATTTTTTAGCAATAACAAGTTCTGATGAAAGACAGAATGCTCACATTATTTCAACACACTGTGAATGCATTTTAAGACCAAAAGGAAATCCCTCTAACCTTCTCCATGGTGTGCCTTAGTGTGGCTGGATCCTCTATGATGTGTCTGAACAGCAGGGTAACAAGTGGGGTGAAGCCATTGAAGCCCGAGCCCTGCGTCAGTCCTAGGATCATCCGTGTGCTCTTCAGCTCGGCAAACATCATAGCATAGTGGTGAGTACGTGTCAAGCGCAGACAGAGACGCAGTGTGGCATGGAGGGTGTCTGGGTCAACTGGCACACTAATCATGCTGACACAGGCTCGGATCAGAACAGTGGTCATGTCCTCAGTTAGGCCTTGCACCACAATATCAGAACCCAGGGAGTGGTCAGTCTCCAGGGAGGATGAGGGGCCAGAAGATGTCTCCTTCAGCTGGCTAGAATCATCCTTTGGGGCGCCCATCTCCACAGCTGCCACAGAATCTGTTTTTTTTTTTTTTTTTTTTTAAAACAGTTACATGGGTTATTTCAAAATACAAATTCAATGATGTATGCTCATTGACATATTTAGTGACTGTGGCTATATTACCTGAGTCAGTCTGTGTCTCCTCTGCCTTGCTCCTGTCTCCCTCCTCTCTCTCAGAATCAGTTATGCTGCCAGTCTTGGCAGGCTTTGGTATGCGAGGCACTCTCTGGACAGTCAGCATGACTGGCCTCCTGTTACCCGTCTCCTCATTCACCTGCCACGCAGAAAAGATGGAATGGTTCATCACATAGAATAGTCCAGTAATCTTTACTTAAACATACAATTTAAGTAAGAGGACAAATCATTTTCTTCGTTTTTACAGTGTTCTTATAGAACTGAACAAAACAGACGATGCTGTGTTGGTTTATACCTGCACCATTGTGTTGAACTGCACAGTGTATCTCCTGCGTCCAGCTGTGAACCGGACACTGCTCTCCCCTGCCCTCCACGCCGAATCAATGGTACTATTGTTGGATGCACTGTAACTGCACCAGCGGCCTGAGCGGTCATCAAACCATCGCCAGTTATTACCGTTAGGCTGTAGGTACTGTAGGCAGACGGAGAGAGGACAGAGAAAAATTATATAGTTAGCTATAGGGCTGGCCAATATACTGTTATTATATCAATATTGCGATATAAGATTATACATTGTCTAGGGTTTCATAATATTGTGATACAACCTAAGTTTTATCTTTTTCTGGTTTTGCAGACTGGATTACTGTAAAGATTGCAATTTTCTGAATTTATGTAACTGTCCTACATGTTGTATTATTTGCCTCTACCATATTGCTAATGCTTATTTTATTTTGAAGAAACGATGATCATTACTACAATATCAAGACATTGTAGTAAAAATACAGAATATTTGATTTTGTCCAGGCCGAGTTAATCAAAAAACACTTAGCACCCACTTAATCAGTTATACCTTCCCATTTACACATACTGCTCACTCCTCCAGAAAAAAACAATTCATGCATAGGCGAACAGCTCACTCCTTTAGATAATTAGTCATGTAGAGGGGCATAATGGTTTTTATTCACTTAGACCATAGAGCACAGTTTGATTTTTGATTGTTCTACAGCCCCGCTTCTTCTTTCTCTGCAGTAGTAATTCTATTAGTTTAGAGTATGGAAGTTTTAATTGAAACCTGCTCATGACTGCCCTATGGCTTGAATGAAAATGTGTTTACTTTTGGGATTTCATATTTGTACATCATTGCCTATTCCAGTGCTAGGAGTTATCTGTACCTAATAACAGTATATGCTGAGTTCAAGTGGAATAGCCATGAGTTTAATGATCTTAATTTGCTACTTTACTAGGTTGATTTCTACCTTGTTCATTTGTGCTCTGCGCTTGGAGGAGACTGCCATCTTCTCATAGAAATCAATGATCAACAGTACTGGGGTAATCCATCTGCAAAAAAACAGGACAAACAAGCAATATTACATGACTTATTAAAAAGTACTGCAGGTTTTGATATCAGTGCTAGTGTGCCATGTGAAAAAATATCCTTGATTCTACTAGAATCCCAATGTGTCTGTTGTGCATTTAAAGAGTGGTGCGTAGGGCAGTGCAGGGCTCACTTTGGTGTCTGGATATCCTTCTGTTCTTTGGCAGCCTGCAAACAGGGCTGCACCACCTCAAGAAGCTTAATCAGCAAATCGAGAATCCCACTGTTCTCCACCACTATGGCACAAAACAGTTTCAGCTCCTTCAGGAACAGAAGAAAAACAGCACAAATGTGACGTGAGTTCTTTAACCATTGTGACAGAGAGATTTCATTCTCAGTGAGTGTTATAACACTGATAGTTGCGTTTGTGTTTTTACCTCAAAAAGCAATGTGAGCAGCAGAATTCGAGTTGCCAGTTTAGAGGCCTGGGGCAGTGTAGCCATCTGTCTGGTCCACTCAGACACTGTCTTTGTGTCACTGGTGGTCAGGGGCACAGCCGCTTTGATCAGTACATCTGCTGCATCCCACACCTACACACAATGTATACACCATCAAGCTGGTACAAGCATTCATGTTCTACACAACATCATTATCATCATCATTATTATATTATTATTATTATCATCATCATCATCGCCAGTTCTGATTTCTTGTACTGTTATGAGGTGACTAAGTTTTCATAACTTTTTAGACCAATTTACTACCAGTCAGAATGAGATTTAAAATTATTTATTTAGAGGGAAAAAAACACCCTATCAATATGGGTCTGCATAAGGGTGCCAAATCATCATAGGAAAACATCTTAATACAAGACTAAATGCAGTATTCAATGTTATTAAGGATTTTAAGTACTTTAAACCCAAGTCATATTTCACAAGAAATAATGTAAAGGACAGCACAATAAATTGTTTGTTTTGGTTCTTAATGTTGACGTTCAAAGGCAAGATGGTTGCAGTAATCCGTGTAGTATTACAGTGATTCACAATAATATAAAGTACTAATCAACCACACAATCACAATGGAGCTGTTTCCAGCCTCCAAACAATTTATTTCACACAGAACTATGAGTGTAAATAACCCATGTTTACTTTGATGAAAAAAGTAATCAAATTTTGTTACCAATCATTCTGTGACAATATTTCTGTCAAATGTCAAAAATGACAAATGCTAATCAAAAGTTAGTAGACCACCAAATAGCTCTGTTATAGGGCCCAGTACATCAGGGACTAGCTTTCTTATACTTAAATATTAGAAACACAAAGCCACACACTATCATTCGAGAAATGTGACATGTAACCATCCACTGACCTGGTGGACAACTTGGCCAAGCATGAGGTCTCTGAATTCTGGGCCGCTCCTCTTGATTGCCGTCATCAGCAGGTCACAGAGCCGATAGACTGTATCAGGCAGCTCATCCAACAAATGGAAGCAGCCAGGAAGCATCGAGTCAGTGAAGGCATGCAGCTCCTGGGGGTCCAGTGGTTCAGCCTCCATGAAGCGCTCCAAGCAGCGGGCCTCCTCCTCTTCTGCCCGCTCCCTGGCTCGCCTGTCATCTTCCTCACGTCGACGAGCTGCCTCCTGAGGGTGACCGAGGGACAGAGACAGAAAATGTGAATAGCTGGTCGCCTTGGTGCTGTTGTTCACTCATAAGGTTTCATTCACCAACACGTGGTTCAGAGTGCATGTTTGTTTCTGTATGTAACGTGAGATGTGGGAACTGCACACCTCAGGTGAGTCTGAGCGCTGCTCCATGCTGACCTCTTGCCCCAGTGACATGGCAATGGCCCTCATCATCTGGTCCTCTTCAGACATTGTAAGGTCCTAGAGACACCAGGCATGAGCAACACTATTAGCTACCTGCTTTTGCCTTGTGTAGGATAGGAACAGATAAGGTGTGTGTTTATGTAGCCTTACCCTGACAGCTCCACTAAGAGGAGGAGGGTGTGTGAGCAGGTACTCTGTGGCTTGCTCCATGGTACTGGTGTTGAGCAGGGCTTCCATTGCGTGCTCTCTAGAGAAACCCATGTCCATCAGCTAGAGCGACACAGGACACAGAAGAGAGAGCAGTAACATTACTTGAGTAAGAAAAGAGGTGGTCAAGAGTGAGGGATGAATGAAAAGAACAGAGGATGATGAAAC
Organism: Myripristis jacobus; assembly: GCA_900302555.1. NCBI lineage: Eukaryota > Metazoa > Chordata > Actinopteri > Holocentriformes > Holocentridae > Myripristis > Myripristis jacobus. The sequence continues at coordinate 55,782 of OMLB01063259.1, read as the reverse complement.
CCAGTGGATATGGGCTGGAAAAAAGTCAAAGGACAAGAAGATGCCAAAGATATTACAATGCTTGAGAAAACACACTCTGACCCACATAGAAACTTATCAAACCTCTACCCCTTCTACCACTGTCCTGTTACTCAACCTCAAAAATATCTGAATCCCACTGATTAAAAAAATGTCAGTCCTTCTCTTGCTAAATTAATCCTCCCTTTTCAGTCTCCACTCTAATCTTTGCTCCCTCCCTCTCTCCACCTCTGCTTTCATTTCTCCCCCTCTCCCTGATGGCTCTTATACCTGCTGGAGCTGCTGCTGGCGGACCTGTGGGTGCCTCCCTCTCCCTCTGCCTCTTCCCTGTTACAAAATGGTGGCCCAGGATTCAGTTCATGCAGAATAGGGGGGAGAAGACCGGTAAACACAGCAGCTCTGTTTTAGTTTCTTGCTTACATGGCCACCTAAGGCATCCAATTATGCAATTAACCTGTGCTGTCAAGACTACCTGCAGTAATGGTGCAGTAAGCTGGCAATATTGAGAGGGCTGCATGAACAAATAACAGCTGGCAAGTACAACAAGCTGTTAAACTACAAACAATACCAAACCACCGAAGTCCAGAAAAAAAGAAAAAATATTAGGTGAATAAAATCTTCACTGTGCACTCATCTCAAAGACCAGACCCCAAGTGATGGTATAATAATGTGAATATACAGAACACTTAATGTGCAAAAATTTGCCAACTTCCCCCCATACCTGTGTGAGCTGAGCCTGGTTGACCTGAGGCTCACGACGGGGAGCGGTGGTGGCACAGTCATCAGCAGATCCTCCTGCTGTTCCTCCAGAAGCTGTTCCTGCTACTGGCGGTCCCTCTCCAGCTGTTGCTGCAGCTCCAGGGGCCCCGCTGGGGGCCACAGACCCTGTGGAAGCCCCCTCCTCCTCTGGACGCACCGTGCCCTCCCTTTCCTTGGCCAAGCGCTCCTGGATAACAGGCTCCCCTCTCAGGATGTGGCAGAGGATGGCCAACATGGACTCAGCCATCCTGCCACCATACACCTTTAGCGGCTTCCTGTTCCATAGGCTGCGGATGCAGTTGAATGCCGCCTCAAGGAAGGAGAGAGTGTTGCAACAATATAAGACAAAACAAATGCATGACAAGTCCCCCACTCCTCCAAGTAACTTGCTCATAAACCATGAGCATGTTCACATAAACACCCTAGAGATATAGTCAGTGTCTACTACTTACCTTCTGGGTGACAATGAGGAACCGCAGTGCGCTGAACTGGGGCATGGTGGGGGTGACTCCAGGCACTTTAGCTGGCAGTGAGTGGGGGGAGTCTAGCACAGTGCTAGGGTTCACCATTTTCTCAACCAGCATTAGCCAGGCATCCAGGAACTCCCCTGTGCCATCTGGCAGATCAGCATGCTCCAGCCCCTCAGACACAGGCACCTTACCACCCATGGACAGGGCCCAATTAAATGTTCTGTACAGAGAGGGAGCAACAAGGCCAATACAACTGTTGTTCAAAAACATTTGGTGTATTATGGGTATTTACAAGCTAACTAAGACAGAATATTGTCCTGAATCTTGATGTCACTGCAGAGTGTTGGGCAGTAGACTCACTCAAATAGGGCATCGTGTCCTCCTGAACAGAAAAACTTTTGCAGCATGAGATGGTATGGGTACTTCCTCTCATCGAACAGCATGGGAGATGTGAAGCCAACTGAGCAGATGAAGAAAGTCAACCTGCAACGAGAAACAAACACACACCACCTTTGCTCTCTGTAAACAATCGAGATATTAACAATGCCAACAGGTAATAGGGCTGAAATATTGTTACCTAAAGCGTGGGGTGGGTGTGTAGGGTGGGGGCTGCCAACTCAGACCCTTCGTGAGGAGCTTGGTGAGGGAGGAGGCTGTGGCCCTGGCAGCAGGCGTGGGGGTAGTGCCTGTGCTTGTGGCATGGTGAGAGCGCCGTTGGCGCACTGGGGAGCCCACACACAATTTGACCAGCAGGCCGAAAAGCTCAGCCAGAGCCCTGCCAAGGCGGGATGAGGCTGGAAGAAAACACGGAGAGGGTTTTTTGAGAGGGAGAAAACATATAAAACTGTTACTGCAAAGCCAATAATTCTAACAACTGTCCAATGCTGAATAACAGAAGTGATAGTTATTAAACAAGAAAAAGCTACATTTTCAGGAGAAAATTTGCATGTGCTTGCTCTAGCTTGTAGTAATAGGTGATAGAACAAGAGAGAGTAGATAACATGGCATAAGGTCAAAGAAAAGCTAAAAACTACAGGAAGTGGTTGTAATAGAAGGGGCTGAAGTTGTGAGTCAACTTCAGTTATTCTTTATTTATCGTTGTAGAGAAATTCATCTTCTGTGTTTAAACCGTCCTATGTATGAGGTCCTGCTCTGGACAGGATTCAAACCCAGGACCTTCTTAATGTGAGGGGGCTGTATTAACCACTAAGCCACCAGTGGAGGTCCTGTCACTGTTGAACTGAGAAAGAATAGCAGCATAGACCATGGAAATAGTCAGAGATGCACTGAAAGCTACAAAAAGGGTCAAATCGTCAAAACCATCCCTCTTTGGAGCCACATTACCTCATCAAACTTGAACACATGGTGGAAAGTGTATAAGGATTAGTCACAAGAATTCAGACCATCACCCACTGTCTTAAGTAGAGTGTGAAAGATTTTTTTTTTTTTTTAAGTATAAGAGTTATCAAAAAATTGAAGAGTACCGATACTGTGGCAAGTACAATAAACATTTTACAATTTTGAATGGAATTCGTATTAGATGTATGAAAGATAAGAAAATGTTCTGAATCGCCTGAAATTTCCTGAAAATGGCTGGATTTAACAGGGCCAAAAAAGGGACATTTAAAAATTGAGTGAAAAAACTAAATACCACCAAAAAGCTAACTATAAGCAACTTAAGTTGGAATATGGTGAACATTTTAAAATTTTGTATAGTGCTGATAGCTTAAACAGTGCGGAGGTAGTTCATGTTTCCACCAACATGGGGGCACGGCCTGCCTCCCCTGAGAGAAACAAAACGTTTCATGTTATTTACCTAAATTATGTGCTTTCCTTTTTTTCCAGCTCAGTGTCAGTATCTACTGCATTTTGCTGTCATTTCTGGCCATGATAGTTTGTCTTCTCTTCTCTGAACTAAAGAACTCCAAAGCACACAGGGACACTCAGGGGTTGACAACAAGCACACCTAAGCACCCAATTACATTTAGCTTTCAACAGGAAGATGTCCAGCTTTAAGGTCACACAATTCACAAAATGGATCATCTAGTCGCACTTTTTTAAAAATCAGCCTCCATCAGTGAGTCAATCCCATTCAGTGAACAAGAACGAAAGCATTACGGATTTTCACTTGTTCACAGAGTGAACAAGTGACCTCTAATGTGGACCTCTTGTAACTTAACATGATAGTTGAAGGTACAGAATTAATCCAGCATTACTGTTTTGCCATTATTACATTGAGGCTCGGGTTGTAATGTCGGTAGGTTTAGTTTGGTTACTTAAACACTTAAAGTCTCAGAGTTAAGAGGCAACATAAGCACATAGTTGGTGGCAGGACCACTGAACAAACTAATGACCAAATCATTTTGGTGAACAGACCGAAATAAACTGAATCTTCAAACTGAATCTTCTTCTGTTCTGTTTTTCACCCAGGGTGCAGCTTAGCACCTCCAAACACTCACACACAGAGCAAAGTCTATGAGCGGAGCAGAAGAGAAACTGGTGAGGTGACGATGTTACTTGAGTTGATGACAACTTGTTACATTAGTATAAGTGCAATAAAAGCCATTTATTAATGTAATCCGTCTAACACCAAAGATGGTCAGATGTCAACCCTAAACGTCTGAAATTCCACCCAACCTGAAACTGGTGACAGTGGGAAAGATGCTAGAAGCTATTGTATTTAATAAGATTGGCATCCACCCCACACCTACATCCTGATGTTTGTTGCTTTGCTGAAGCAAGCACACCAATGACAGTGAGTTCCCAAATATTTTCCAAATTCTGCACGTCTCAAATAATATAAACCAAGGAGCAGTGATTCTATACAGGTGTATCTACTCACCAGAGAGTAGTGGCTTGATCTGTTTAATGCGGGTTGCCATTGCTGGGGTAAGTTTGGACTTGGCTTTAGGGTCAGTGGCAGTGGGCTCATCTGTCTCCATGGGGGCCAGACTGTCCCCGTCTAGGCCCATGCCCTCCAGCAGGCCCCCAGCCGATGAATCAACAGATACTGCTTCAGACTCAGCTATGGAAAGTGGGGGGGAAAACGTTGGGACAGAGACAAATGTTAGAACTCATCCAGGAGCATGGATGGAGACTGTAGTTTTGGTTGGATAAAGTCAAATGGATTCATTACCAGCTCTCCTGGAGCCAGAGGCTGTGGCTGCTACATTACTGCCAGATGGCTTCTCCTCCTTGGGCACCAATTTCTGCATGTCAGCCTGGCCAAACTCACAACCTGGAGGCAGACTGTTAGACACAAACATGAGTGGTTTACAGCTGAATACAGAGTGAAAAGAATGAAGAAAGCAGTAAAGAGACTCACCTGTTGGGTGTGCAAAGGGACAGCAGCACGGTGCTCTCCCACACCAGAGAACAGTAGAGCTGGCTCAGCTTGTTAAGGACACTGAGACCCAACTGGGAGCCCCACTGGTTGACTGATATGGCCCTGATCTCACTCTGCTCAAAAGGACAATGAACAGACACATTCAGGGACCCAGAAACCAATTATCAAAGAACCAAGAGCAAGGATCAAATTCTCCTTTACATTAAGCACAATTGTCCATATATCGTGACATAATTATCCCAATAAAAGTCCTTCTTAAAGCAAAAGAGGAATTGACCCTGAACAGATTGAGAAGCAAAACTGAATCTATAACCAAAATTAACCAGGTGAGTTAATTTGCAGATAAAAACAAAGAAAACATCCATTTACCTGTCCTACCCTGCATGTATGGACAAACATCAGAATGTAGGCATGCGCTG